>SJJU01037501.1:0-12476 GCA_012932125.1 Conopomorpha cramerella | reverse complement strand
TTATTTATTTATATAAAGGTTGACTTTTGTTTAGCGCCGAACTAAATTTACCGAAGAGCTAAAAGTAGACATAATTACCAAAGTTTTACTAGTAATAAAATATCAAGAAGTAATCATTTTCTGATATTTATGACATTAGTGAAATGGTGATATACATATTTCCAATCGTCTAACATGTTGTAATTTTATTTGCGGACTAACTTGCGACGCCTTGAAAAGGGTTCATTCATTTATGTATTCGACTGTACCAAGAGGTGCAACCAAGTTATCTGCATTGCATTGGAAATATTGCCTTGAATATCTAAGCCAATATGTTAGGATTTGGTAGGGAATTTCGCTTCCAGTTAAGTTGCACTCTGCGATACAGTTTCTTGGTTAAATTATCTTGTTGTTTCGATAGGGAATATTATATGTCCCGGCAAAATGTTTATTGTCATATGTTTTGTACGTTTTCTGTATTGTTTTAGTTACTTAAACAGAACTGAAGATAAAAAAAACAATACGGTACCTAAGTTTTCTCAGCTAAAAAGAAAATATCAAGAATGAATGTTGCTAAGCAGTTTATTAGAATAATCTAAAGTTTGCCAATCGAGTATAGTTTTAATGTATAATGATGAAAATGCACGAATTATGAAAACACCTTAAAAACACCAGGAGATTTTTTTGAGAGAGAGAAGAGAAAAAAGAACCTCGAATAAAATCTTCAACTCATCTGGTTCGCCATCATCATGAAATATGGACCTCTGTTTGATGTAAATAAATAATAATTACTATTAGTCTATCATAATCTGGGCACCCATACATAGTACAAGGTATCCTAGTTAACACTTTCCCGGACAGTGAACGCCTGGTGTCATAACAATAAACATCTATTATGTCTATTTTACTGTCCGCCAATGTGTTAAACGTCAGGTGACCGTGTGTAAGAATGACCCGAGATATTTAATTATTTACTAGGTGTGTCGGCAAACCTTTTTTTTCGCCATAGGAAGTCGCCTTTGCACCCCGTGTGTTGGATGAAATACACCTTTTAAACCTTCCGTGGACGTTCACGTGTAATTCAAAACGAAAATTAGCCAAATCGGTCCAGCCGTTCTCGAGTTTTAGCGAGACTAACGAACATCAATTAATTTTTATATAATAGAGATTCAACAAAAACCGTGGGCATTTGCTTTAGCAAGTGCCTCTGCCTACCCCACTTTGGGATTAATAGGCGTGAAGTGTATTTTATTTTTATTAAAAAACAACAGTTCAAAACACACGGGCCTAAAAAAAAACTAGTGATACTTGTACAGTGGTACTGTAATTAGATTAATAATTAATGATAACGTCTTTTTAATATTAGAGACGGCAACTTCAAATTTGCAGAAACTTTCAAGAGGGACGCTTAATCCCAGAGTAAAGTTTATCTATCCCTCTAAAAGATTTTCAAAGAAAACTAAGTAAATCGCCAGCGTAATAATATTCTTGATTAACGTCTTTCGGTTTTCAGTTTAACTAAAAATAGGTGTTTATACAAAATCTACTTGATAGTGCAAACTTTCTGTCGTATTTAATATTTATTCTGTACTAGCTGACCCGGAAAACATTGTTTTGCTAATATACATTACTAGTGGACTCACGTAGCTTAGTAGTAACTGTATCCCAAATTTCAAGCGTCTAACTTGAGCGGTTTAGATTTTTCATACAAAAGTATTTTCCTGTTAATTCCCGTTCCCGTGGGAATTTCTGGAATTCCTTTCTTAGTGCACACCTACGGTGCCTAAGCTACGTTCGTTTCTAATTTAAAGTGCCTACGTTTAGCCGTTTGGGCTGTGCGTTGATATGTCAATCAGTCAAACAGTCAGCTTTTCCTTTTATATATTTAGATTAAAAATGTGGCTCTGCTATTATATGCATGTATTACATATTTTTTGTAAAAAAACAAACATTTTATTATCTTTAATAATAAGTATACTATATTACCTCTAGTACCTCCGAGAATGTGTACAAAGTGTCTAGGTCAAGTAGTTTTTGCGTGAATGCGCAACAATTACCCCTACTTTCACGTTCATATTATTATATGTAATATTATTTTAAAATTGTGTTTTATATGGATGTATGTAACGAATAAACTCAAAAACTACTGAGAATTCTTTCACCGTTGGACATCTACACTATCGCTGAGTGACATAGGCTATTTTTTTACTCCGAAATTCCGGTTCAATCGGAAACAAACGTGACTACAGACCACGCGGTACAGTTACTTAGCGATAAAAATGGAAGGATGTAGGTTTAGGAGGTTTGTGAAGTAGGAATTGTTAATACCGAATTATCTCTCTTAATTTTTATACACTTTACATCTTACACTTATAGTGTGCGGGTTTCATCACGATGTTGTCCTTTACCGTACCGAGCGCGGCGTTGCGTGACGTGTATCAATGGGACTCATTCTCAAAGCCTATGTGGCTCTGAGAATGAGTCCCGTTGATACACGTCCAGTAGCCGGACTCGAACATATAATATCTGGTGTCCGACCAACTGGACCACAGACCCATCTTAATTAATATAATTTTGTTCGTGGTTGCTGACAGTATAACGTGTTAATGTTTTTTTTATTTTTTATTTATTTTTTGTTATTATCTGGTTTTTCGTTTTTTTTCTCTCTTTTTGTTGTTTTTGTTTTTGTATGTTCTATTTTTTCTTCTTCTCTGTGTTACGTGTGTTGGTGGCACCACCGCCATAATCATGAAAATAAAATTCCTATTCTTTCTTTCTTTTCTTAATATTTCTTACAAATTGACAACGATATACTTTTGACAACACAATAAACTCTCTGCTTTCTTTAAAAATAACACTAATTGGATCCGTAAGGTAAATACGGAGAGAAAAAAGAAAGAAATCATTATCCCTTTAATGCCACGACAATCCCAGTCCGTAACTTAGTGAAAAAGGAGACTAGGCTTAACCCTACCGTTTCCTAGTTACGGACCCGTACCATGAAGTATTAAAGTAATCCATATTATACACACATCAAAAGTGTCTAGGGATCAAGTACATTTTAGAAGATTGCAATCAAGGATATATTTTACAAAAACTGAATTCATTCATAATTTATTCAAAATGTGGTGATAAATCATTGATACAGGTATGAGAAATTAGGTAGGAGAGATTTGATTTAAATAAATTAGATTTTTTTAGAGCTAAAAATCTTCTTGATCCCTAGACACTTGATGTGTGTATAATGGGTGGTAGTATTTTTGGAACGAAATTAATATTGAAACTGCGCGAATGAAATTGCGTGACGTCCACTAGTATTTTATACGCCGAGTGACAGGGATAGCGCTATACCAGCTATTAGCGTTGTCTCTATCACATAACGTTAACAATATTACTTTAAATTGCCATGGTACGGGGCCCGGATCAACATTGGCAAGTCCAGGCCGTGGAAGGGGGTGGGAGGTCAAAGGGCCCACGTCTGCCTCGAAGCCTCCTATTTCTGAAAGAGGATCGCAACAAGAACACTTTCTATCTTTAATTACCGCCAGCGGAGACTCGGTGACAAAGAACCTTCGATAACTTTGAAGGGCACAATTAACCCATAAACGTGCCGGGTGGGTTAAAAGAGTTAAATATAGCGTGGTAAATAATTTGACTCATATACCCGTATTGTGAAACTACCCTCAAACATTACTGTTCAAACGTTTGTATCGCTTTAATACTTAACTGCATGTTTTTTTTATTTTTATCTGAATAAAATCGTAGCGCTCCTAAATGTAAGAAAAAAAAGTTGTCAATGGTGAAAAACTGCGTTCGTATGTTATAGTTGGACCTTTGAAAGTAATGTAAAATAAAAAATCTGTAGATGGGCTGATTAAATATTTTTTTTAGTGGATATCACTATAGTGTTTGTGTAAAAGAAATAAACTGTACTCAAGTGACACATGAGTACTGGTAATTGTTTCAGAATACGGTCCTGAAAGTATATTTAAAAATTAAAAATAACCAGATTACGGTTGACAATCGCTCAACGCCGGGGCTTGTGAATCCTACATATACTTAAAGGTCAGTGGAATTCGTAATAGCTACGCAAGAATGTACTTCGAAATATATATATGTATACCCAAACATATGTTAGTAATAAAACATCCCAAACTGCAAACAAATGTAGAAAAATATGTATATCGAAAATCAAAATGACTCCACAGAGACGCGCTGATACCACGACCCGCAGTTCAAGCCCGCGTAAGTACTCTTATTTTCAAGGCAATAAGAATCAATTGAATAGCAATACCTTATCCGGAATGATAGGTGAGCCAGCTCCAGAATTGGTAATGGAAAAACATCGCACTCCATTCGGCTCTTTATCTCTTGCATGCTAGCAACTATTTTACTTTGCAACGTACATTCAAGTCTTGTTGGCATGTTGCCAACTAACTGTTTGGTACCTACGATGGGGATAGATGGACGTTAGAGCTTTTAGGTTAATTTTCCTCCAAATACCTTAAATGTGGATTTAGTGAAAGCACAGAAACTTTTTACGGCTTTCGGTTTGATGGCTTAAGATTTTTTTTTGAGGTTTCACATTTTTTTCCCATCCTGAAACGTAAAGGTTTCTTTCTGAATAACACATCTAGATGTTAGTGAAAAAAACATTTTTGCGTACGTGAAAATACGGCTGGTATTCTATTTTTAGGTTTTTACTTACCTCACAGGCCACACACTATGGGTGAGAGTGGTAGATGGGTAACATTTCGTTTTTTTGCCTATATTCGCTATCCAATGCTGCAGAGATTTCTATTACTAGTAGATATACATATATATCATGTATAGGAAAATCCGATAGGTATGTCTCATCTCATAGGACACAGCGTAGGGGCTTCGGATTTCCTGCTATATTTTTATTAATTGTAGTCTACGTTTTTAAGGTATCTTAGTAATAATATTTAATACTTGATATTAAAGAGAGTATGTTAGTTATTACTTCACGTCTAAACGCTGTAGCGATTTTAATAAAATTATACGCTAACCAAGCTGACACCCGGAATTAAAACATTACACAGGTTAAAATGTATCTCGAAATTCTCGAATATCACGGGAATGCCACAAATTGCGAGAAACACCAAAATATACAGCCGGGATACAGCTAGTACATTATAATCTGAATTACTAATATGGCTATATTTTATCGCGGCATAACGGAATAAACCGCATGTAAAATGCGCCACACACACTGTAATACAAAAAAAAAAGAAAAAATATCGCTGAGCGTTTACAAGCAATACTTATAATGAAACAATCCAAATCCGGCCATTGTAAAGCGCACAGCTCTTGGGCGAAGCGCTTAATATTTTGTGACGTGCTACTCGGTCAATTAAGGGAGAGGAAAAATGAAATAGAAAGAGAGAAAAAGGAAGTAGTGGCTGGGCCTTGGGTGGCCAGCCGGTCGCACGGAGCGCGCTGGCGAGATGCCAGAATCGATTAAGGCATTCTTGACAATCAACCTTATCAATGTTGCATTAGTTTCGAGGGGCGTATTATGAAGAATCAAGCGAGATAAATCGAGCTTATACGATGATACGATATACGCAAGATGGCTGGCAGAAGCTGGATGCGAGAAGCCGAAAACAGATCACAGTGGCGTGCAATTGGAGAGGCCTATGTCCAGCAGTGGACAAGTATGGGCTGATGATGATGATGATACGATGATATAATCTTCGAACCCGGTATCTTGAAACGTCTGAGTGAAATCAATTGTAATAAGAGCTATGACAAAATAGCTGTGGCTAAATAACCACCCCATCGGCCAACGGTTTTATTCCGTTGTCAAAATTATTTGAAATATAATTGTGTTTTAGTGTCACAGGTGCGGTGGAAATATACAAGTAAAATGAAATATGGATTCATAAACCCCGTTGAAATATTATGCAAATTATATTTATGTACGTGTGTTTTTATAAATTGGTATTTATGTTCGTTTTTCAGTCTACGGCATTCGTAGTAGGTATGCACAAAGTAGTTTATGCTAGTTTAGAGCCAGATGACCGTGTGTCGAATATCCTAGGATATTGTTGCTAGAGAGCTAGTGTATTTTTAAATAATTATTTTTCATGTAAGTATTTAGGTTATTTTTCCATTAAGCAATTCCTGGTGAAGTTGTAGCAACTTCAAGTTTCAACAAGCTTAAGAATATGTAATAACGTGTATAAGTGAAACCTTCCACTATTGGTTAGTCGTAATTCGTTAGTCGTTTCTAATTGTGTTTCTTATGTAATCGATTTTCCAATTAGGTAAGAACAGAAACCGAGCTCAAGAATAATTGACAATTTTGAAAATTGTGTAACACTCCCTGCACGCCCGGCTTTTGTAAAATTTCTGGGTGTTCAATATGTTCATATATAAATTGTCACGATCTATAAAAATATTAATAATACAGTTATTTTTAAAAGACCAGAAGCTTGACGCGTAAACAAACTTTCGATATTACGCTTAATGCAAAGATTTACTTAGATGTGTGTCTCTCTTTCACGCAAACAGTAATATTCGATTTTTTTTTTCAGTACAATATTAAATTATAGTTATATGTCTGTCCTGAACAAGTATAGTAAAGAACATCATTAGGTTAGGTACTCTTATGTCAAACAATTAAGGAAAATGACCTCATTAAAATTTGCCAAGTAATCATTTGCCGCAAGCAAAGAGTCCTTCAGACTGGTACCCTATTTTCTCCGAGTGAAATACGGTACTCCATTGTCAGCGGGGGACAATGGAATCAGTGACGTTTCTCAAGCTCATTTACATTACACACTAGTAAAGAAAATGAAGGGCAGTCCTTAAGGAATTTTAACTTAAATTAGAATGCTGTTGACCTTCTAGGTCGGGAACTGAAGGTCTAGCATGCCCGTTAAAAATATAAATAAATAATAAATATTTTACAACAACACACACGTTGCCTTCATCCCATGTTAAGTAGCTAAAGTGTTATGGAATTCAGACAACGAAATATACTTAAATATTTTTTTTTTCTTTTAAATACATACTTATATAAATAAAACACCCAGGCACATTCAACAAGTACTTAAAAGCACCTAAATACCTGTCAGCGGTGGGAATCGAAACCACGACCCTACGGAATAGAGGCAGACATGCTGACCACTACACCAACGGGTCCGTAAAAAAGACGTGACAAAGAACAATGTTCTATAACGCCTCAATCGATGAAGCACCTGCTCGTCAGCGCCTCATAAATACTCCAGGAAATATGTATGAGGCCACAGATACAGCTGTGTGCGTAACTGCTCACAGAGCCCTTTAACGGGCAGAAGGCTAGTTTGAAATTCATTGATTTTAGACTGTATTTCAACGGACTAAGGTTCAAAATTAAGTGGTATATTTCCTCTGCCTGTTAAAGGGTTAAAGAAAGACAGAACCGACTTCAACCAGTGAAATATTAAGACTTTTGTGGTTTTCTCATAAAAGCCAATGACGGAACCAAACCAATTTAAATGGGACCAAGTAGGAATCACTAGCTTTTTAACAAAAAAGGAATCATCCAAATTGGTTCACCACGTCATAGATTTAAGGTAACAAATTAAAAAAACTACCGCCGAATTGAAAACCTCCTTTTTTAAGAAAAGAATATCAAATACGCGCATTGATTGGCTGTTATAACACTTAGTTAAATTTCCATTGTTTCAACAAATCGCAGCGCGTAATAATATATCTTATCATTTCTTTCTTGAGGAGCATCGCTAATGGGCAGAAGTGTACCAAACGAATTTCAGTTTCGAAACTAAAAAAAAGCTATGTAATATGTAGAAAGAAATTTTGCTTGGCGGTTATGTAAATAGTAAGTACCTACAAGTAGTAGACTATTTAATTATGAGAAAACAAAGACTTTGTGAAAGAATTTTGCTTTGACTCTAAATTAAAATGCGTTCCTTTTTTTCGTGAAGAGTGTTTTTTTAAGGACGTCCAATTTTTTTGAGGCAGTAGCTTAATCTGGAATATTCGAAAACATGAGTTTTTAGGTGTGCAACAGCTTAGAGCAAGCAGTTAAAGAAACTAGATTTTTTTCAAATCTTTCTCGTTAGTCAAATAAATTAATGATCGCACACCCGATCAAACTGTGTATATGTTTGTAAATTTATGTTTATGTGTGTAACTGTTGGTAGTCCTAATAAATTAAATAAAATAAAAAGAACACTTTGCAATGTGTTAACCTTAAAAACATATAATTCTCCTTAACCATTGCGTCGAAGTGATTTTAATTTACAAATTTGTACGATCTTTACTGAACTATTCCCAGAACAAATGGTAGTATGTCCTGATTTAAGTCCGTTCAACACACAAAATAAAATCTTCCAATTTCAAATAAACGATATAAAAAAAAATTCACCGATCGATCCAACAAAAGCACACACGGAAGCCGACATTCTCTATTTGACTCGCCAAGTGCAGCTCAAACATCTCCGTTATCTGACTATAAAGTGGGACAAATCACTGTTAAATCTTGGCCCTTATTACCTGGGCCGTAAGGCTGAAAATCCACACGTGATCCGCAACTCATTTGCTACGCAGTCCATGAACTCTTCTAACATAGAATGGTCAATAATACGAGAGTAAAGTTACAAGTGGCCCGATCTCAGGCCCCCACTGGATATATGAGTCCATTACACTTGTGGTAGTACCCTCAAAAAGAACCGATATTTACAAATCGCCACCCCCAGGGGAAGTTTCGAGAAGGCGCATAATATCAAGCGCTTGAGTTACAATTGAAAAGTTTATTACAAATAAAATATCTAGTATAGATATTAGTCAATATACACACATCAAAAGTGTCTAGGGAACAAGAACATTTTCAGCTCTAAAAAATCTAAATTTATTTAAATCAAATTTAATGTTCTAAATTGGTCTCCTACCTAATTCCCCATGCCTGTATCAATGACTTACCACCACATTATGAATAAATTATGAATGAATTCAGTTTTTGTAAAATATATTAATGATTGCAATCTTCTAAAATGTACTTGATCCCTAGACACTTTTGATGTGTGTAATATTAATAACTTTCAGCAGAGACTTAAAGTAGATATGTAGTTACCTTTCTGTCGTAAAGACAAGTTACCTATACATAGGTGTCAATCCCACCTTGTCGTAAAAGCCACTGATACATACATAATGCATATCAGACCAGAGAAACACTGTTAATAATTAATATTGGCAAAACAACGTTTCCCGGGTTAATGTATAAGTATACTAAATAATCAGTGCTTAATCGCAAAGTAATAATGGGTCTATTTTTCTAATTCGCCTACAGTATCGAGTTTCTAATCCACAACCTTCCGATTGCAAGACCAAACTCCCGACAACTAGGATAGGTACTTATTTACTCAACAAAATTCAATAGCGAAAAACGTATATACAAAACAAACCTGCCAATATATTCCCTATCGATTATCTGTACTGGATTTATTCGTTTATTCGCGAATCCTGTTGGGGTAATGTTTACAGGCGTTGATGAAGATTGATCCCCGCCATTTTTGATAGTGATGCCGTTTTTCCTGCCGATACATTGATCTGGTTGCGATACTTTTTTTTTTCCGCACCTCCGGGGAGTTAAAGCACTATCTGCTGAAAGAGTTTTTTTTGTTTGTTGTGAAAGTAATAAAAACTGTAGCACAAAGCACGATAACATATACAGTGAGTTTTGGAAATACGCTTTGAAGCATTCTTGTAGACTGAGTCCATTTCAGCAGATATCAATGACTCGAAACTAAAAAAAATGCTTCCTCATACAAAGTTGAGCAGCTAGCCGATTGTGATATGTACAAAGAGGTATTTTTCTGCATTTCTGGGCGTACAGAAACAGTAGACTTCGGCTTAAATATAAGCTGCGTAGTAAGGTAAATATTAAAGTGATTAACAATGAATGAGTAGTTGAAATACCCTTTCGTGTTTTGAAAAATTTATGTTATTTTAAAATTCCATTGCATTATATCAAGGGTGTAGTGTTAATCGTATAACATAGATGAACTCAAGTAAATAATTTCTGATAGGTAGGGCGAACAATTTGAAAACATGATTTCCCATGGGAAATAATATTTTAATTTTTTTTGTATAGAATATGTTTTCAATTGGTATTGTCGGATGCTGTTCCAAAGTGATGAATGAGCTAATAATACTTGTAATATGCTTAGAACTTAACCTTTAATTGTTAAAGTAATTATTTTGATGCGAAAAAGATCTAAATATATCTCATAATAAATCCTATCGACAATTCATCTTTTTTTTTATATTAAACAGTTATTTTTAACAAAAAACGTTGTTTCCGTTTCCGTGCTTACCCGTACTAACCTAAGAGTCTTTTCGACCGTCGATCAAGCGACGTCACTTTTTCTCTTTATTTTTTCATTTCCGTAACCATACTTCATATGTCCTCAAATACGTTTCTGGCACTTTTCCCGGAGTACGATAAAGGACAGTAAGATAAATGTCATTCTGGGAAAAAATCTCCTATAAAACAGACCATAAGCCACCCAACACACGCCCGCATAGTCCGGCTAAAACTTATTTATATTCTGCACGACCTATTTTAATCCATTTCCGAATAAATCCTATTTGTTACGTGCTATAACAAAAAAAAAAAGGAAAAAAATTCTCTAAGGAGAATTTCGGTCATTCGCCCCTCCTCAACTGATTCTGTATTCCGAAGTCGTACGTACAAAAACATTCTCAATTTCGGATGACGATTTTATTATATAAGAACAGTTACAGTCACGCAAGTTTTCGAGATTACGAGTGCGTCTTGACGCTATTTATAGTAGAAAATCTATGAAACGGCAGCTCAGACAACGATTCACGTGATCGCCGACAGGTACATTCAGAAAGTCGGGAAGTTATCTCGAGTTAGCTCTGATTATGACACAAAGTCTCCTTCCCTATTAATGGAGACGTTTAAACGTGAGGTAGATATTCATTCGAATGCTGAGGTTCCTATTGTAAAACATTGTCATTTCCATTTAGTGGGTGGGTTTTTGTTGAAACGTAAAGGAGAGGGAAATAGATATTCAAAGTATAAATTTCAAAGAGGTAGTGAAGTGGGAAGAAGACCGCTGAGGTTGCAATAAAAGTATCTATGGAGAAAAACTAGCGGGGGAAGGCACACGCGATAAAATGAAGCATAAGACCGCTGTGTCTATTCACCATACTTTTGGTGGGTGTCAATAACTAGAGACGAAAAATAATACTGACCTTTTTACATTTTGTACGAGGTCAATATTCTTTACGTATCTGAGTGTTAACACGAACAAAAGTCTCTCTGTAAGGTTTTAAAAACAGCGGTCTTTGGTTTCTTAGGGTACTTCATTATCATTATCTAGTCTAGCAAAACTATAAAAAATAGTCACAGTCCAGGGGGAGAATCCTCGTGGACTCGTTGCCATTATGAGGACATGAGTATGGTGTTGGGAGTCCCAGACATTTACTTCTTAACAACCCCCGATGGCGTTCAGCTATCGTTGGTGCTGGGCGGATCTTGGGCACCCAGAGAACATTCATTAGGTCCCATCCAACGAGAGACCAGCTCCTGTGAACCCCACCTCGGGGTGGACTATGATTCGTCAACTCCAGCAGCCTTCAAACATGCAGTTTTCAGATGAAGAACACAGTTGCGATTCACAACATACCTGAAACAAAAGAAAGACTTAAATTAATAATCTTAATTTAAAAAAACCGTCTTTCTTTCTTGAATCCCACAAAGTAATTAAACTAAAAGCGGTGTATAAAAATAAGAGTTAAAATATTATGTAGCTAAATAGTGGAGACACCATTATCATACACGAGGCACATATTGCATTTTGGGAGAGCACCACGGGTATATACACTGAACTAACCCAACGGAAGTGACGTACCTGCTTATTTGTAAATAGAATGTACTTGTCTACTGGACTCCCCGCGATTTCATTCGCGTAGTTTCAGTATTGGCTATATGCAAAGCGAGTAGTGGCAGAGAGATAACGTCCGCAACGCACATCACGGCAGAAATTGGAAACAAGTGCTGATCAGTTGTCAAGTGTTGATTGCAGTACAAGATCAAAGCAAAGAAATGGGCCATGACTGTTGTTGCGTTGTTAACTTTTTAACGTGTTGCGTTCTTACATGCTCGGCTAATACTAATTTATTGCATTTTATCTCAGTTTGTGGTTGGAAACTAATATTATGTGTAATAGTTTCAAACCCGGTTTTATTATTATATTAATTTTACAAACTATTGAATAAATTTCACTTATATAATATTGTCAACAATACTATTTTAATATTGTTTATTTATATTTGGCCAAAGAAAACTAAGAATGTTTTACATTGTGTGATTATTTGACAGCTTCCGCAAATGTTGTAACGGCTCAGAGCCCGCGCAATAGCAATACAAATAACCTCCATTAAAAAAAAAAAAAAAAAAAAAAAAAAAAAAAAAAAAAAAAAAAAATACACTTCAC
>SJJU01037485.1:0-10274 GCA_012932125.1 Conopomorpha cramerella | reverse complement strand
GTGAATAGGTACCTACTGAACAAGTGTGCTCCATCGTAGACCACATCGCTGCTTAACATCAGGCAGGATTCTGATCAAACGCTTGTTCATAGTGATTAAAAAAAAATCGTAGTTAAATACTAAAATGAATACCAAAGATTAAATTTGTTAAATCTCTACCAATAATTACCAGTAAACCGTTGTTCTATGCTAAAAGCCTAAACGCTTTACACTTATATCACATGATACTTGCACATTCGCACTCACTGCTTAGATATCATAATATCATTTTCCACTCAACCGAGTGCAGATTTCCCTGACATTATGTCATGCTTTCCTGTCAATGGACTGTTCGTAAGCGTTTGACAGTATACACAGGTGTCACAGCATTGGTAATACGATAGCAGCGTCGAAGCAAGCTACAATTTCAAATAGGAAACCTAATCAACGAGGAAGCACGGAAGGGGAGGCGTCGCGAAAGGCTTCCTGATCCTTGGCCATCGATTACTATCGGCGCGTTGCCCCAAGGTACTGTCGTAGGACCGTTCAGTTAGAAATTGCCATTTAACTGAAGAAATCGTTTGATTAATTAACATTACCTACTTAAATATTTTTTAGTGTAGGTAATCAGTTATCATTACAGACACACATCAAAAGTGTCTAGGGATCAAGTACATTTTAGAAGATTGCAATCAAGAATGTATTTTACAAAAACGAATTCAACAACAAAAGAATTCATTCATAATTTATGCAAAATGTGGTGATAAGTCATTGATGGCTTATGGGGTGGGATGTGATGACAGGCATGAGGAATTAGGTAGGAGACCAATCCAAAAGATTAGATTTGATTTAAAAAAATAATTAGATTTTTTTAGGGCTAAAAATGTTCTTGATTCCTAGACACTTTTGATGTGTGTAGTATAAAGTCGCCTCCCGCTGTTGTATGCTTATATCTTTAAAACTACGCAGTGGATTTCGGTGCGGTTTTCTTTAGTAGATAGAGTGATTCTTGTGGATAGTTTATGTATTATACATGCATATAATTGCAGGAAAGCACTGCTAACAATGTATATTAGCAAGACAATGTTTGCCGGGTCAGCTAGTTTAATATTCGGATAGTTGTAAGGCATTCATTTGAAAGATTTTTTTAGGTACTTGAAGGTGCAAAAGTGATTAAACATTGAAGGATATATGAGGTTTTCTTAAAAAAAATCAACCGAAGACGAACGATCTTAGAATAAAGTAGTTGCATCTCTTTAATTTTCAACAATCTTTGACAGATTGATTTTTTTTAGAAAATTATTCATTCCCGCTATTTGTATTACTTTTGTAATTTTATCCATGCGGATTGTCCATTATTTATATCCATTTCTAGATTCTAGACGTGATGTCGTAAAGCTAAAACGAGACAGAAAATATTGTTAGATGCTTGTTTATTATTTTTGTTTTAGTAAGTGTAGTTTAGATCAGGGCTGTCCAAACCATGGCCCGCTGTTATTATTATTGCGGCCCCATAGAATCCTTTTTATCTTCTTTGTTTAAATACATTAATGAGCAAATTATTTTTTTGCGACGAAATTCAAATGTTTTTAATTTTATTTTTATATTTTTTTTGTGGCCCACCAATGTAATACATTATTACACAAAATACTATTTTGTCATTTTTATTGGCCTTGGATCTCATCTAATTTGGACTACCCTGGTTTAGACAAAAAAAAATTCATTTCTCCGCATTGTCGTCATAGTAAAATTTGTTAATTTTGATGAGCCCAACAACAACGTTTCTAAGACCATTTTTCTTTTTACACCCTACTTTTACCCTCAGTAACAACGTTTTCCGGGTCAGCTAGTTAAAAATATTATAACCTTATTGTGGAACCGGGTTAACCGCCAGTATATTATGTTCATTTAAACTAAATAAATTTAAGTTGCCTAATATTCGTTAGATGGTAACAACAGTATAAACAGAAGCGAAATTATTATGGTAATTGGCCATGCAATAAATACCATAACAGCTTGGTAAAGGTTAGGGAAAGCGATAGAGAGCGTATCGAGTAGAATACTCGGCTGCGCAGGCGCACCCTTCTCGCCACGATGTTATCAGACAAGGCGCGGAAGTAAGAGAGAACCACCATTGCATTCGAATTAAATTATTTTCTCTCCTAATAGTAAGAATTATTTACTTTATAGAACTCTCGTTTCTTCTCTAAATGACCGCTTTAGCATTTATTTTGTTCACTGCGTGTTAAAGGACTCCGAGCAATAGTCTTAGAAACGTTGTTGGGCTTGACAATATGAACAACTTTTACTATGGCGACATAGCGGGGAAACGAAAAAATATTTTTCAATAGTAAAAGTTGATCATATTGTCGAGCCCAACAACGTTTCTAAGACCATTGCTCGGGGTACTTACCCCCAAGGTTATACATTGTGTAATTTAAGTACTCAGTGTTTTGTGATTTTCTAATATTGCTATTTCTATTATTATAATATATACCTATTCAAAAGACAAAATACTGAGAAGTTATTATTAGTAAAGGATCCTTGTATGGTCTTCATACTGTGAAGAGAATGCTTCAAACAGAATGAGGAGCTTTCTTTAAAACAAAATCATCAAAAGAGCGAGTCCGAAAACGAACGATCATTGAATAAAGTAGCTGCATATATTTTGTTTTCAACTGTCTTTGACAGATAGATATTTTAAGAAAACCCCTCATTTCCTTGTACTAGAAGAAACGGGAAGAAACCGTCTGTGTTAGCATCTTCATTTACATTGGGCTCGTGTCTGACATAATGTTACATACATATAAACAACGTGTTACATGAACGTGGTTGTTTTCCTGCACAGTTTCTTAAGGCTGATTTTATACTGCATTGTTGTCACTGCGCGAATGGAAACCTCAGGCCGATGCGTGTGCGCAGAATGCGTATTGGATATTAGGCAGTGATCCAAAGCGTGTAATTTGCACACGACGATGTTTAGGTAGTGCAGCTGGTTACTGTGACAGGTGTCCTGTAGATTACATCACGACAAGTATTTTTGATCAAATGCAGAAATATCGAGGTGTCGTTCCAAAATCTGCCACTAGATGGCACTAGAATAGCCAGCAGTTGTTTTTTTTTTGTTTTAAAGAGCATGACGACTCCACCACTTTCGCCTGTCACTACTGAGGAGTAAATTAAAAAGTTCTTCCTCTGTTCTGTTAAAACAAGCCCGACAACTATTTTTTTATGAATGTGATACAACATCGCGAAAATAATTAGGTAAAAATTAAGTTTTTAATGAAAATGGACAAGACAAAAGTTTATATAGCGATTCATTATGAAAACCTTGTGCAGTTTTAGTAACAAACAAAAGAAACTATTTTCAGCTGTCAGATGATTGTCAAGTAGATGGAGAGTTCCATTGATTTATCTAATCCAACAATTTTGACTTTGAAAACAATATAGATGCATGATTTACAAAAAGGCTAAGGTCAGATTAATAAATCATTCAAAAATTATTTCGATAAACTAATTTTCCTTCGCCCCATTACATACAGGAAACACTTATTAACGGCCTCTCAAGTAAGAGCTTAGTAAAGCTTGAGCTAAGCTTCGTAAGATATTGACAAACAATTTTGCATGTGTTTTTCATAAATCTAAATATATAAAAGGAGAAGCTGACTGAATGACTGACTCACATATCAACGCACAGCCCAAACGGCGAAACGTAGGCGCTTGAAATTTGGTACGGACGTAGCTTAGTTAACGTAGGGGCGCACTAAGAAAGGAATTCCCGAAATTCCCACAGGAACGGGAATAAACGGGGATACTCTCTTGTATGAAAAATCTAAACGGCTCAAGTTAGACGCTTGAAATTTGGGATGCAGGTACTACTAAACTATGCGAATGAAATCGCGGGGCTTCCACTAGTACGTAAATAAAACATTCGGTCAAAAAGGGTAAGAGTGAAGTTGACTACGATCAGTCTTTTTTTATCTGATGCTTTTTTGTTTTAAGCATAATTTGTCTTCCACAATGATTTTGCTGTCAAATAAGTCAATCACACATAAGATAACATAGAAACGAACTCTTACAGCTTTCATTAATTATAAATCTCTCAATGCAATGAGATATCAGATATATAAGTGCTTACCTACCTACTGAATGCTATTTATGTGATTGATATCTACGAGATGTTTGTAGTCATTGTGATCTTTCTCCTTGAGGTTATTGTTTATTTTGCAAGATACAGTTAATTACAACATACATACACTTCACGCCTGTCTCCCAGAGGGGTAGGTAGAGACTACAGATCTCCATTTGTCACGGTCCTGACATACCCCTTTCGCTTCATCAACATTCATACATATTTTCATACATGACCTCCGGTTTCGAGTACTTTTCACGCCACCTTCGGCCAGGACATCACCAATCTGGTCAAAATATGTCCTTCTGGGGCGACCTCTACTCACCCGGCCCATTACGTCACCCATATAAATCTCTTTCGTCAATCGACTTTCATCCATTCTCTCCATATGTCCAAACCACAAGTACAACATACAATTTGGAATTTTCAAACTCGAAAAATTTCTTATCTAGTTGTCGTTAGTAGGTTTCCTGGGTAACTTTTGGCACTTATATCAATAAGTTTTTTATTATTTGTGCAAGTTATTCAAACTTCAGACACTTCTGTAACATATAAACAAACAATAAAAAAAAATAAGTACCACTTTCAATACTGACTGCTTAAAGTCATTTCGTTGACATTTATCCCCCCTAAAACAGCTAGCGCCATCTGTCATAACTAAAAGAAACAACGGCGCAACGCGCAAAATTCCCCATTCTAGCTTATATCATTTAAAAGTACCTTCTGCCTTAACAGGGAATTTTCTATGACATTTTTCTGACAGATTTTCGGGCGGAGAACTGTCATTACTGTCATACTTTCCAAACAAAGTCAGAAAAACGTCAAAGAAAATTCCCCACTGTATAGGCGAAAAGAACTAAAACTTCATCGGTCGCCCACGGCATTATGCCAACGAGATCGAAAGTAGAAATTCACTCGGAAAAGTGGTTGAGAATGAAACGAGACCGGTGTTGATATTTATCGTTATTAATAAATTGTTTGGTATCGATACGACCGGTTTGTGATCACGTACAGTCGACGCCAGACGTCGGTGATCGGGCGGTCACGAGGCAATTTCTTTTCAACAGTGTTTTGGCCTACTACCTACCTACCACGCGACGACGGTTTATTCAGACTATGAGCTAGCGACTTGTAACTGAACGCGCAATATAGGTTTTCGTCTACTCTCATATTACGAACCGCCGGGAAGTGGAATGACTTGCCGGAGTCTGTGTTTCCTGCGCAGTACAGTCTGAAGGTCTTCAAATCAACTGCGGTGAATAGGTACCTAATGAAAAAGTGTGCTCCGTCGTAGACCACAACGCTGATTCACATCAGGCAGGATAGTGCCAGTCCGTAGATTTTTGGTTATTTTGTTCGATTGATAAATCTTACGATAGCAATTTAGTTTCATACCTATAATGTGTTTTGAAATGTAGCACCAGTATAATAAGTAATAAAAATGGAAGTGTTTCTTTACGGCCATCACTGCTCGTATTCACTGATACAATTCAATATCATCATAGCTCGTTTTGAGATCATTTTCATAGAAACATTTCTAAGACAGATCCTTGACACCCATTATAACAATACTCTATCACATAACCAATAATATTTACCAAAAACCGGGACGCACCAGGCTGTCATGAACCCTCATCGTTACAAGACATAAGTGTACAAATTAATAGCTGCTCCAAATCTGATGCTAACTAATGACAGGCCCGAGGCTGCGCAGGCGTCGCACGTCACGACGACGTTCATGCGCACACGATTAAGAAGATGATTAGCTATCTCCTTCACAATGTAGGCGATCTCAATGTACCCGCGTCACGTGACATTATAACTTTCCAACTTTACGATAGTGGTAACTACATCGGTGATTGGTTACTGACAACCACGTGTTTTAAATGGGGAAATTTCCGTGACGTCAATTTCCTTAGTTTTTTTTCTTTAGAGTTTAGCGTCTGTGGTCTTGACTTGCAATCGGGAGGTCGCGGTTTCGAGTCCGGCTAATGGACGTCTACCTATGGGACTCTTATTTAGGGCCTATGTACGCAACGCAACGCTCATACGGTAAAGGACAACATCGTGATGAAACCCGCACACCACAAGATGTGGGAAGTGTGAACCCTGTAAAGGCGACGGGCTCACCCCCTGTCACGTTTGGTTAAATACGCTTAGTGAACCATGGGCAACTTTGCCGACCCCTCTTTGGGATTAAAAGGCGTGAAGTGTGTGTTTTGGATCAGGATGAGGTTGAAAGAGATCGTGACGTGATCCATGATCTCTGCCTAACCCTCTTAAAAATGGACGTGCCGTATTTGTACGAGTGTTTTTTTTGTTGGAAAAAGTGAAAAACTAGTAAGTATATGTGTTTTTCTATGTCATAACATTAAACCTGTATTTACCTGCGAAGGCCTCCGATGGATTCCAAACAGATTGTTATCTACACGTAGTCTAGGCACGTAGTGTTGTGCTAAGCATTTTACCAGTGAGGCATAACCGCCTATTGCTTTGTAAGTTTTATGCAGGTACATTTATTCTCTCACATACAATAAAAATAAAATAAATATGCCAGGACATTTTTACACACGGTCACCTGACCCCAAACTAGGATACCCTGTACTATGGGTGCCAGAGACTGATAAACTTACGTAAATACTTTGAAATACATACATAGATAAATAAAACACCCAGAGGCACACAACAAATGCCTCAGCTCATCAATAAAGCATTATGTCCGTGGCGGGAATCGAACCCGCGACCGTCGTCCTAGAGGCAGATCTCCTGACCACTAGTCCATGCCGGCCGTCACTCGTATTTTACTAATAATACATAGTGCGAACATAATGCGAACCGCCATGATTTGGAGTGACTTGCCGCGGAGTCTGTGTTTCCTGCGCAGTACAGTCTGAAGATCTCAAAGTCGCGGGTAAATAGTTACTTTTTCGTCCCCGCTTTCAACCCCCACAACTGTTGAATGGGTAAACGGATATTGATCAAATATAGCTTAGAACAAGCTCAATTAAATCAGCTTGCAAACAAAAAAACCGTATTAAATCGGATCATCCGTTTGGGAGCTACGTTGCCTCAGATAGACACATACACACACTGACACGTCAAATATATATACTTATAACACCCCGTCGTTTTTGCGCCGGGGGTTAATTAAGCAATCTCACGAGATGCATTACGTTACAGATCAGAGACCCACTGCAAACGAACCAGGTTGAATTTTGATCGATCAAAATCGATATCAATTCAAGAAGTTGAAAATTAAACATAATGCATAATAAACAAGACGTGTGACCCGAGAAAGAAAGTTGTATGAGCGCACAGCCGCTGAATGAAACCCAACGTAGCTCACTGACCATACACGCGCATGCTAATTGATTGACATTTTTATTTTTTTTAAGCATTTACGTAATAAGGAAAGTGTGAGAACACTGCATGTTTTATGTTACCTACATAGTATTAATTGGACTACCAATAAAATACCTGACCAGTTAAAACTATTCTAGTATCACTGAAGAATATCGAGCGAATGCGAAAAAACGCAAGATGGCTGGCAGAAGCTGGATGCGAGAAGCCGAAAACAGATCACAGTGGCGTGCAATTGGAGAGGCCTATGTCCAGCAGTGGACAAGTATGGGCTGATGATGATGATGATGCGAAAAACGATCTTCATATTCGTCAAACTGCTTATGCTAGTTTCAAAAACCTTAACGCAATAACGGGGAGTTAGTTTCACCAAATTTTAACGCATCCTGTCACCGTATTGTATGATATTACCCGGTCAAAGTAACGGCACACGGAAACCCAGTCCACGGGAGTCCGGGAGGGGGGAGAGAAATAAAAAAAATAAATACACTTCACGCCTTTAATCCCAAAGAGGGGTAGGCAGAGGCACTTGCTAAAGCAAATACCCACGGTTCACCAAGCGTATTTAACCCAACGTTACAGGGGGTGAGGCCATCGCCGTTATAGGGTTCACACACCTTGTGGTGTGCGGGTTTCATCACGATGTTGTCCTTCACCGTACGAGCGTTGCGTTGCGTGCATAGGCTCTGAAAAAGAGTCCCATTGGTACACGTCTAGTAGCCGGACTCGAACCCGGGACCTCCCAGTTACAAGTCAAGGGTCCGACCAACTGGACCACAGACGCTCTAAGAAAAAATATCGACTAGTTGAAAATCTCCTCCTTTTTTAAGTCGGATAAAAGAGTCTATTGACACATGCTACGTACGTACCAGTTCAAAGAAATAAGGTTCGGAACCGTGTTGTATGGTAGCTTAGATAAGTGTTCCGCTCCTGTATAGAAAAGCTTCTCTGAAACTATTGTTTAAGTGTGTTAAGGCAACAAATCTGGGAAGCCCAGGATCTAGTAAAATAGGAGCATACTGGAGTGGACGAATCACCGTCTATTCCGAGGTGGAGCCCACAGGAGCTGGTCGTGCTTGAAGTATTCTTCTACTTATGACCCGCCCAGCATCAGCTATAGCTGAAGGCCATCGGAGGGGTTTGAGTGAGTAGGAGTCTAACACTAGCGGCGGCGGAGTGTTCATAAAGATCTCCCTATCAACAAAAAAAAGGATCTAATAAATTGCCAATTATGTCAAAAAAATAACTTAAATCTCGAATGGATCATATCTAACTATTCAATGGGGAATTTTCTTTGACGTTTTTCTGACAGATTTTCGGGTGGAGAACTGTCATCACTGTCAAACATTGTTTAGAAAATATGACATGTTGTGACAGGTTCTCCGCCCGAAAATCTGTCAGAGAAACGTCAAAGAAAATTACCCATTGTGTCAAAAAATTTAAAAATCCATCTGTCCAGCGGATTGTCATTTATGACATACTGCATTATTCGTCATATTATTAAAATGTTGTCAACGAAAGATGACACCAGTTCTATGAAAGGTAGGCAGATGCCGCAAGCGCGTGCGCGTTTATAATAAAACGGGCTGACTCGGCAAACGTTGTTTCTTCAATAACATTATTACCATTGTTTTCTAATATGTGCTCGTATTAAACATTTAAACTTTCTTTAAGAATCTGTGTTTCTATCAAATCAAAGATAATTTGTATGGAGTCAAGAAAACATGTGCGTTGAAAAGAGGCAAAAGCAAGTAGACGCGCACGTCTCCAGAGAATGGCCCGTACGCCGAGAGGCAGGTAGGGCGCGGGTGGTGGTGGGATTATTCCTGATTTATCTCTATCAATTAAAGAAAACTGCATCCAAATCCGTTGCGTAGTTTTAAAGATCTAAACAAGCATAGGGACAGACAGCGGGAGGTGACTTTTTCTAATACTATGTATTGACTAGCTGACGTTGTTTTGACTATATACATTAATAACAATGTTTTTCCGCTATTATATGCATGTATTGTCGACATAAACTTTCCTCGAGAATCACTCTATCTACTTAAAGAAACTGCGTAATAATCCGTTGCAAAGTTAAGATCTAAACATACTTTGTTTTATACTATGTACTGATATTAGTTTTATGTCGGGTTGAATAAATATATATTCATAATGAGGAGTGTAATTTTGCTTACAGATCGTAAATATCTGCTTTCTTATGTTAAATAATAATCAAGTACAGTAGGGGTATTGCCCCTTTAATTTAATTATTACACATCCTGTTAACTTTCCTTGAAGAAGGTTGAAAGGTCCATGTTGATTTCGAATGTCGTAAGAAGTCGTAATTCTGGTGGTGCCAGGAGCGGTCACGACTTCTCCAGCTGTTCGGTAATGTGAGGTTCATTGTACTTGCATTTTGCCAAATAATTTGAGCCCTCCTTACCTTGGATTTCTTAGTACGAGAAGATCAATTTAATTTGGTATCGTAACTGTTTTCAGATACTATTGGACAAGGCGATCGTTACAGTACAATCGTGTTAGCTGTTACGGAGTATGAATGATATCTCTGTGGGGTAGGTCAGCTTATTTCTGAATCCTGCTTGTGTGAACAGAAACTGGTCGTTAAGGTGTGCCCCTCGTGTCAGGAGTGAAGAGAGAAACAGTGGGAGAAACCATTTTGGAATGTCGTGTTAACGTAGCTTTGGTAATACTAGATTTTACGTAGCAAATTGGTTGCTTTCCAATAAATTCTATGTGCCTATCTGAGCACATCTGCCTATCAATCTTCTATCGGGTGCATTTCGGAGAGTGCGCTACG
>SJJU01037480.1:0-10717 GCA_012932125.1 Conopomorpha cramerella | reverse complement strand
CAATTCTAATTAGGTAGGCACATACGTTCGAGCCTCCCGTGTGTCAGTGGAAGTCAACATACACTTCTATGACACTGCTGATCCGGTGATTTTTTTTAAACACATTGAATAATTGTGATAATATGGATGCTACTGCAATAAGGCTGCATGAGTTTCGGATGGTCAAACCGTACTACCTATATTGTATCTCAGACCTTGAGAGAGAATGGATGCTTCAGAGAACGGTTGCAGCGGATGACTTTACAAAACTGCTCAGTGCCTTTGTGGCGAAGCGAGCGGAAGCAGGGACTATGTGAGACCATGTGTGTGTGTGCAGGTTATCCTTACAAGTAAGAAGTTATATGTTTGACAATGTGGAGCGGACCAATGCAGGGCCAATGTATCTACTATCTTCAGGGACTTGGTAGTGAAGGTTATCAACGACTGAGGATCGACCAAGGAGGATGCTGCAGAAGAAGCAGAGTTGCCAACAAAAGGGGGTGAATAAAGATGATTTGTATAGAGTCAAGAAAACGTGCGCGCGTGCAATAGAGGCAAATGCTTGTAAGTAGACGTTCAAATCTCCAGAAAATGGCCCGTACAAGGACTTGTCCCCGTATAAGCACTAGGTACCTACCTTGCAATTAAAATGATGCCTACTCTATCACTCAAATCTAATATCTTTATTTCTTTATTATAAGTGCTATAGATCATCACAGTATCATAACACAAAGTTTAGTGAAAGTCATGTATGATTTGAAAATCAAAAGTAAACTTCCCCGCTTCGAATAAATTTCCTTTACTGGCGGTTCATATAAATCTGCTGATCAGTAGGTTGATAAGAGATGTTTTTTTTTAAATTTTGACATAGGGTACCTTGGAAATGTTGTTTCGCCAACGTTTTTGATTGAACCTTGTTTTCGCGTGCTTCCAGTAAATAACCTAACTAATGAAACCTGAAGCCCATTGTCAGTGCTAAGAATTTGTGTATCCAGGCATCTTATATATATAAAGAATTATCTACACAAACAGAATGATGAGTAAAAAAGCTTTTATGACGACTTTTACTGAGCCGATCTCAGCAGGTCCGAAACAACGAAAAAAATAGATCTCATAATACACACATCAAAAGTGTATGTAAATTTTGTAAATCAAATCCAATCTTCTGGATTGGTCTCCTACCTAATTCCCCATGCCTGTATCAATGACTTATCACCACATTTTGAATAAATTATGAATGAATTCAGTTTTTATAAAATATATTCTTGATTACTTGGGAATAAAGGCGTGAAGTGTATTTTTTTTTATATTCTTAATTGCAATCTTCTAAAATGTACTTGATCCCTAGTCACTTTTGGGTCATCAGGTGATGAAATTTGTATTGAGAAGGCGATTATTTTTCGTTTCAGAGCATGACGCCTGTTCAAAAGCACTCGGAGGGGTCTACAGAACTAGCCTAGACTTCGGCATAAAAGGAGTTTCCTATGAACCTACCTACTGACTTCCTAGAGCCAAAAAGGGAGCACCTAGAGTCCCAGGAAAACTATCTTGATGTTGTGCACGTGCCAATAATCGACTAAAAAAGCGTACTAATAATAGACTAAAAAAGCGTACTAATAATCAACTAAAAAGCGTACTAATAATCAACTAAAAAAGCGAAGTTAAAGATCGCGGGAAGTGTAGAAACAGGAGCAAGATACTGGCCCCTGGGCCTGGCAGCAGGTTACACGCAAGGGAGAATAAGATATTATTTCTGCTTTTTGAAATTGTTGAAAAACTATTGTCGGTTAGAACAAAAAATAAAACTTTAAAAGTGAACTAGTGTTTAAAGCTTTTGGAGTGAAAATTAGTTAAATTAGACAAGTATCTAATTACCTACTGAGCTTCTGAGATACAATCTCCAGTAGCTATAATCCTCACATCTCTTGGAAGCAAACGGTAGGGCCTACCGATACGGTTGAGGTTCCAAAAAAATGTCAAGAAATACCAAAATCTCAGGCCCATTATCATTATCTTAAGTAGACCACATCGCTGTTTAACATCAGGCAGGATGGTGGTCAAACGCTTATTCATTGATAAAAAAGTAATATTAAAACGATATCGGACTTATTGAAGATTTCCCAGGCGTCTGATGCCATTAATATCATGGAAACTTATTATTGTAGATTTGAATAAAAAATAGTCGACAAATAGTCATTCTAAACATCGGTTTCACTTTTCATACAATTTTTCGACTCGACATTCAACGGTGTTAGTCGATGATGAATGCATGAGGGGTATTTGTATTTTAAAGTAATTGGAGATATGTTCCGTGATGTTACCAGCTGTTTCTCGTTTATTTATCAGCTTATTGGGCTTTTTAACCGACTTGAAAAGGGAGGAGGTCCTCAAATAATCGGTATTTTTGTATGTTATGTTTGTACCTCAAAACATTTAACGACGACTCAGGTGAACCGATTTGGATGATTCTTTTTTTTTCATTTGAAAGGTGGTGCTTAGTGTTACAAATTTTACTGGTTGAATTAAATTCGGTTTTTTAATCTTTGAAGTTATTACATGACGAGGCTGAATTTTTGTTTTTATTATATTTTCAGATGTAATGTCTAAGAAACAGTAGACTTCTGTTTAAAAAGGGGAATCAAACGGGTAAGCCGGATGACCTTGTATATAGAAATATCATCCATGGAAGTACCTATTTAGTATTCACGTGTCGACTCAGCAGGTGGGAAGGTGGATACGTAATCAGATTCAATCGAATATTCATTATTAGATTATTTTTTCGTGTCACCTGATTTTGGTTATAAACGCCTCTGCAATGTGCAAATATCGTGACATTTTCTATTCTCTGTATGAGATTTCTGGAACGCTCTTCTATATATATTTATTTATTTATTTGACATATATTTGATGTATACATAGGTACTGTACTAGCGCTGCAGGACCTTCAACTGATGTTGAATGACCTAGCTGATTCTTCTCCACGGATAAAACTTGGATAAAACCAAGGTCATGTTCAATGAACATGTTCTACCGGAACTGATTTAAATACACGGCACCGTTCTCGAAGTTGTTAAAAAATATGTATACCTTGGGCAGACATTGCAGTTGGGTAGAAACAACTTCGAGGACGAGGTAAACAGAAGAATTCAGCTGGGTTGGGCAGCATTTTGGAAGTTACGTCGAGTCTTAACATCAGCGATCCCACAGTGCCTGAAGACAAAGGTCTTCAATCAGTGTGTCCTACCTGTAATGACATGCGGAGCTGAGACGTGGACACTGACGGCACGGCTGGCCCACAAGCTCAAAGTCGCACAGCGTGCTATGGAAAGGGCTATGCTCGGCGTTTCTCTGAAGGATCGAATCAGAAATGAAGTGATCGACAGAGAACCAAAGTCATCGACATAGCTCATCGTTTTAGCAAGCTGAAGTGGCAGTGGGCCGGCCATATTTGCCGTAGAACCGATGACCGTTGGGAAAAACGAGTTCTCGAGTAGAGACCGCGTCTCGGCAAACGGAGTGTAGGACGCCCTCAGGCAAGGTGGACTGATGATATACGCAAGATGGCTGGCAGAAGCTGGATGCGAGAAGCCGAAAACAGATCACAGTGGCGTGCAATTGGAGAGGCCTATGTCCAGCAGTGGACAAGTATGGGCTGATGATGACATAGGTACTTAGATATACGGAGCGACTCAAGGTGACGTGGAGGGAAACTACCTTTACCTAATTAATTTTACTGATGTAAATGATGATAATGCATGGACAAATAGCTCGTATTGATGTAAAATGTATTTATTAAGATATCTAAGGCTAAAAAGAAATTGTTAACATTCCACATTACTAACGTTCGTAATGAGTTTATTGAATGAATTAATATACTCTTTATTGCACACAGTACCTACATAACAAATATAAAAAAATACAACGGAAAACGAGCGACATTTTCCAAGATTGATGTACATTGCGTCTTAAGAATAAATTCTTCAACTACGCCACTGAATCTAAAGAACAATGTATCTCGTTCTCGGGAATTCTCGCTCGGATGTAGCATAAAATTATGAAATAATTATAAGAAGAGAGCTCTCGAGCTATAAAAACACAAGTAAGTCTCCCTTCATTCTTCGTAAGAGTAGTCATATCATATAACAATAGAAGACGGACATGATAAGCACAAGTATTTAACCGCTCATGGGTTAGTTGCACAAAGTTTGTAAAATCAATCAACAAAAAATTACATTTGAAAACATTAGACACGTCATTTGACTTTATTTAATTAACAGATTAACTACTCATGAAGTATATTCGTTTTATTCACACATTCTCTCAATAGAGTAAAGAGTTTTTCTAACAAAACGTGGAGTGTTCACGCAGGCCGCCCCCGCCGGCCGCCCCCGCGCCCGCCCAACGCCGTCTTAACAAAATATCAATTGGCAGCGTCTATTCACAGGGTGATCTATTGAGCCCGCTACGTAAGGACTGATTCTTTGTGCTCGCTCTGAATGCCGACAAAATTGTATGAGCGGGCGAGGTAGGTCTTTGAAAACTCAGTGAATAGTGTTAATTCGCAATAGCGAGTTGGTGACGCTCGTCAATGGGCCATTCGGGTGGCGGCGCGTGTGTATGGAGTTTGTATGGAAAGAGGGAAATATGAATAACACCCAAACGCGGCCGAGGGAATGCGGCGACGTATTTCTAAAGCGCTATACAGCGTGCTCGGTTTTGTGGACGTGACTTTGCTCGGAAAGTGGATTTTACTTCACTTTGAAGTGAGCCGCTGCGGGCGAGCCTGCACACTGTTTAGTCAGTAAATAACTCTAGGTACATAATAAGAAACTGACTTGAAACATATTCCACGCACGCAAGTACCTCGTTATTAGTTAATAAGAGAAAACGAAACTAATATTATTTCACAGATATTTTAATTTAAAAAATTAATCTAGAAAAATAATGTAACGTTATATTTTTGTCTAAGTAATCAATAGCACTACGATGTAGATTAGTGAATTGAATAGTAAATAAGAATAATATGCAGTATTTGTTTCTAAATAGTTCGTATTAACTAATTCCCGGACAGTTAACGGCTATTCCTGATAATGTAATTAAGAGTATAATTATTGCGACTATTAATATTTGACAGATGTTGGGCTGTCCGTGAATTTGCACCCCAGCTTTGAATTTGCAATACGTATGATGTATTATATGTATTAAAGGATGTGCAATACGCATATTTTTTTTATTACAAAGCTAATAAAAAGGTTACCCATGGAGTGAAATCATCGTTTAATATGTGTTATATTTTTATATTAATACAATATCACATAGGTAAAAATTGGATAGTCTTCCAGCAATCTCGTAAGTTATGTTTTTATACAAACTGTAACATGCTGTACATCCCGACCTAATCAACATATTAAATATGCTTTCTTTTCGAACACGTGTACACTATACTCAATGACTCACGTTTATGGTTTCTGATTTTGTCTACGGCCATGATAATTAATATACCTAATACATATACTAAATACCTAAAAAAAACCAGTTACTTCAATCAACTAAAAGATAATCTAAGTATTTTTCAATTACTCGTACGAGAAATAAACGACACACATTCCTACATAGATATACGTCACGCCTGTTTCCGGAAAGCACTGAATGTATGTACGTTCTACAATCTATCCTATCGAACAATAGGTTTATAATAACGATATCCAAATAATTACGGCTTGATCAGACAGTCAACAAAGCAGATCCACGAAAAGAGAGAATATCACTAAAAGAAAAATGTGAATGATCAAAAAGAAAACTTCAGACCGCTTTTTGATCCTTCAAGTTCGCGACCAATAAAGAATTATAGTCAGTGCTCGGACAGTAATAACCCTTGACACAGCAACTCTTAGTGGAGCCATTTCCATTCTTCGAGGGCCGAAAGAGACAAAGCCGCGAGCACAATGGGGCGAGAACAATGAACGAGTTGCCTGCGCTTGTATCATTAGCAGATAAACACGTGCTTCTGGTGTCACAGAGCAACTGCGGCTGCCGAGATGCTTTATGAGTTTACAACTTTCGTGTATACTCGCCTTTATTGTCTTAAGAAATCACCTTGTAAAGATTGAATTGTTCTGTCTGGGTTTCAGTCATCACGGGTAAACTGTTTCGCTACGCTTCTACGGCGTAGTCAAATACGTCGTAGCAGTTTCTCGTAGTACACGTCAACCGTAGCATTTAAAATGAAACTAATTTCAACTTGTTTTCAACATTCTAAAAAAGGTTTCTGTTGAAAAAAAAAGAGGTTGTCTTACAGCGACTAGTGACAAACGCGCGCCGCAACAATGTGCCCCGCCGAGGAGAGCCGAACAATCGAATGAAGACAATAAGCAACGATACTCCGAGACAAAAAGGAGCGAAATAAAGCCTCACTTGTTTCCTGGCCGCATTGTGAGGGACGAGAGAGGGCAGAGACAAAAGCGTAATGTGCCACGGGCCCAAACAATGGGCCCAGCTCCCATTATTGTTACTGTAGCGCCGCTTAGCGAAATATGTACGGTGGGCACCACCTCTATGCAGCACTTGTAGTGTTTACTCCGCACGGAATACAGGCTAATAGCAACGTGCACAGTTGCGAGTATGTTGACTGCACATCGCAGCATATCGCTACACCTGCCAACTTGTCGCTGATCATTGTCAGCTGGATTTCAAGTGACCTCTTTACAAATCAAGGACATCTTTGTAGATGTTGAGGCGTTATAAAATTTTCCTTACATACTCGTAATAAATATCATTGTCATTAATTACAGCCATTAACTTGAGCCACATTTTAATGTTATTATTTACGTGCGGATCGCCTACCAACTCCCCCTCCCGATTTTATTAGAAAAAAAAAGATGTCTTGATACAAAAGAATATTTCCGAAAAAAAAAAATGAAATTGGGTCAAGTGTGTGCCTGGATCGTGGTAAGAAATGTACAGAAGCAAAGTAAATTATTTGATCTTATGTATCAAGACTTAGTTTTTTTCCAGTGGTGGCGCTAATTTTGCCCTCTTAGGGACGATAGTATTATTTATTAGAACGCCTTAATAGTTATATACACACTTCACGCCTTTTAATCCCAAAGCGGGGTAGGCAGAGGCACTTGCTAAAGCACATGCCCACAGTTCACCGAGCGTATTTAACCCAACGTGACAGGGGGTGAGCCGATCGCCGTTATAGGGTTCACCAGTAGCGTGCACTGGCTTTTGCGAC
Source organism: Conopomorpha cramerella (assembly GCA_012932125.1). Lineage (NCBI taxonomy): Eukaryota > Metazoa > Arthropoda > Insecta > Lepidoptera > Gracillariidae > Conopomorpha > Conopomorpha cramerella. Next base: position 3,501 of record SJJU01037480.1, on the reverse strand, counting down.
AAGGTAGGCAGTAAACCTCAAGGATTGACACCTATGTAACTCGTCGGTAAGGTCGTAAGGTAACTCGTCTTTACGAAACACAGGTTACCTATATACTCGCCCATAAAACACGGGCCCTTCGTTAGCCTATGTCGTGAGTATTTTTTTAAAAAGATCTAACTGACTCTATTATTAGTAGTCAAAATACTAAGGTAGGCAGTGTCTTTTGCCTATATGGTGTGCACGCCACTGGGGTTCACACTCCTTATGGTGTGCGGGATTCATCATGATGTTGTTCTTCACCGTACGAGCGTACACAGGCTCTGAAAAAGAGTCCCATTGGTACACGCCCATTAGCCGGACTCGAACCCGAGACCTCCCGGTAACAAGTCAAATATCCGACCAACTGGACCACAGACTAAGCTATATAATAAATAACAATTACATCTGTTTCATAAAATGACTTCGGGCTGACTGTCTGGCTGACTTCGTCATGATTCCTACACAATTTTACTAACGAAACGATACAATAAACAAGTTGAAAATTTCTCAATCGCAAATACAACGACACTGTTAGAGTCGCTATTATTTTCTGAGTTAGAATAAGTTGGTTCGGATCATGGCCCCGACGTCAACCTGTATTACATACTTTGCTTCATATTTCAGATAATTCTAAAATATTTCCGGCTTGTTTAATAATACCCGAGAATTGTGTAAGACAACATTCGAGTAGATTATATGTTTGATCTGGTCACAACCCCGTGATTTGTCGAGGACTATCGAAGGCTCTTCAGACCTTTCCATTTTCTATGCTCTCGTGAACACCGTATAAAGTCAACATATACATCAAATATTTGGAAGGGAGGACAGTTTGAATTTTAGGTTCGGTTCGAATAATGCCATCATTAACATTTTTCTATCTATAAACTATAATCATGCATATTTTCATCTTATACGATACTGAAAGTTTCTGGAATTGACCAGATACGAAAAAAAAATACTGATTTTGAAAAAAGAACTCTTACGGATAATGAAAATTTTCGAATTCCATGACTATTATTTGTTTTTTGTGTTGTTTTGAAATTTTGTTGCGGACATTACCATGGAATTAACGCGTGAATTTTTTCTGTCTATGTCTTTTTATTATTTTCGCTGTGAGTTAAATCAACAAGAGACTTGCCAGAGACTTCAACTAGCATTTGGTGATGAAGCCCGTCTCATAGCTCTGTGTATGCAGTCGAAGGATACCAAACGATTTGACAAAAGATCAAAAACGACTACGCATGGATTGGTGCCGTGAAATGATAGCAAATTATGAGGAGGGCAATCATTGGCTGTCTATAACATCGTGACAGGTGACGAAACGTGGGTATACTGTTTTGAACCTGAAAGGAAAAGCCAATCGGCAGAATGGGTCTTCCCTTTTGATGATTTACTCACAAAAGTCAAGAAAAGTCGAAGATCGGGTAAGAAAATGGTTGCCTCGTTTTTTGGAAAAACAGCACTTGAATGCAACGGGAGCACTTGAAGATCAGAGGACAGTAACCACGGATTGGTATACAAACAAATGTTTGCCCATAGTTCTAGGAAAAGTTCGTGAAAAGCGTCCTCGGAGCGATGTAGTCCTTCACCACGACAACGCGTCCGCGCACTCCGCCCGGCTGACATATGAAAAAGTACAACTTATGACAAATCCGCCGTACAGTCCAGACCTTGCACCATGTGACTTCTTCTTGTTTCCTAAAACTAAAAATACAGGCTAGCCAGTTATCCTTACTCCAAACCGTTTGGCCATGTGAATCAATATGTCCAAAGTTACTACTACCTCAGTAGTGATTGTTGACATGAGTTTATGTGCGCATTCAGGTACAGTACATACACACACAAAGCACAATTGCACCTTGAAATATTCCATCAAAACATTTCGAAACGTGGCGTCTTTCAGCAACCACAGAATCAGCATACAATAACGTTCGAGCGTGGAGCCGGCGCGAGTTGTATTCAAATTCTTGACTCCCCGGCAAAAACGTGGCCAGTGAAAACTTGGACGTCAGCATTTGTAATAATATGATATTCATACATTGGCGTACCCTCCCCCGTCGTAGAGAGTGTAGTATGGTGCGGACGCTGCCTCCCCGCGGCGGTGACGCTCCGCCGCACCTCAATGCAGGCCGGACCTCTCAAAATCGAATTTCTGTTACGTATTTTAGCGATAGTTTTATAGATTGTATCGTTATTTAAATTTGTTATTTTGTTTTGTTTGAATAGAAAATATAACTAGGGTTATATGAGCCATGTTGTATGCGTAACTAGTAATTTATTTAGTACATAGCCAGTGGCACTTTGTACAAATGCTAGGTCTCTGTAGCTCATCGATCAATAATCCCTTTCTCATCCCGAATATCTAAGGTTATTTTTTAAGCTATTTAATGAAAGGAATATGGCCGGTTTCTTCCGGACTAACGCCGGCCCAATCTTTCACGATTAATTGTACTATTAAAAATGAACAGAACGCCATACATTTTTCCGTAGTAATACAGATATACATACAAGTATATCTCTTGTGTTCTTTTCTTCCCTATTAGATATTTTCTATGACCGATGCATTCAAAGATTCCTTCCTCCATATTTCTTTTCTAACCTGACTCGGAACCTCAGAGCGAATAACTCACGACATTCCGAAACTATAGTTTAATTATCCAATTCCTCCGCATAATTACAATACCAGGGCATTAGACGCCCGAGGAGGGTAGAATGAAAAAGTCACTCAAACACAAAACGGCGGGGTGCAGTTGCATTAGCGCGGTAATGTGGTCGAAAGGGGGGTCCTTTGTCCAACTTATTCATATGCTAACACTGCCGGCTGACTAGTTTATGACTCATACTCTCCAAAAACAATGGTGGTGCAGCTACTGGTTCAGCTATTCCAATAATTGTGATTTATGCTGCCGATTATCTGAGTTTAAGGACGGGATTCAAATTATGTGATCTTCATGGAGAGAGTATTATAATTAATACAGCATCCAGGATAATATAACCACCCTATCAGCAGTCTAACGTATCTTCAACGAAAATTCAAAAGACATTGCAAATATACAGCACGTGTTATAACTTTAGTAATCTAAGTTACAGTTACTTAACGTAATGCTACGATTTGTCGTAGTCGACTACGATGCTACGCAAATAAACGTAGTGTCGTTTTTATATTGATTGTTTTGGGTGTAACACTACGCTTATAATAAGTTTTGGGAAGTGAACATGCTTTGTCAATATTTTTGATGAGCGTTGAAACCGTCGTTAATTTTACTTATGGGTATTTATTTTGTTTCAGATGTGTCTCAAAAAGTAATTTTCATAGTAAGTTCAACGTTCTCTTTGATGTTATTTTTTTATATGACTGGACGTTTTAGTCCCAGTATCTGTCCATATTTAATTCCTTGAAATACATTGCATTTTATTTACAAATACACTGTCCCCAAAATAAAAAACAGTAATGGATGGACTGAAAAATACTACATTACT
>SJJU01037424.1:0-12013 GCA_012932125.1 Conopomorpha cramerella | reverse complement strand
TGTGCCATTGTTGCAGGGCTTGGAATGGCTAGTGTCTTTGTTCAATAATAACTTGAACGGGATCCTAGCCGACGAGATGGGCCTCGGCAAGACCATCCAAACCATTGCGTTGGTTACCTACCTCATGGAGAAAAAGAAAGTCAACGGACCCTTCCTCATTATCGTGCCTCTGAGGTAATATTTTATAGAGTAATCAAATGTTATACATATACTTGCTCTTCAGAACAACCGGAATGCTTGTATAACCAGCGGCGCAACTATTGCTGCGCCGCTGTTTATCCAGTTTCTGTGGAAATTTCGGGATGAAGTGTTGGCTGTCTTATTTCAGGTTTATATCTATATAAAGTTTCGTCAAAACTACAAATAAAGTCTAAATTGTACCATAATACGCAACTTTAGTTATCTACTAGGTATGACGCCATTATAGCTTATTATGTACTTTTCCCTTGCACCAGTACTTTATCAAACTGGGTGTTGGAGTTCGAGAAGTGGGCGCCGACCGTGGTGGTGGTGTCGTACAAGGGCTCGCCGCAGTCGCGTCGCCTCGTGCAGAGCCAGATGCGGACCACCAAGTTCAACGTGCTCCTCACCACCTACGAATACGTCATCAAGGACAAGGGCGTTTTGGCTAAGGTTTGTTATGACTAGGTACTTCTAGTACCGGTCGTCTGAGAGAGAAAAATATGAAGTAAATTTTGTGTTTGACATTTTATAATCCACCAACTTGCACCCACTTGGGCTCTGTCGTTACAATTGTTGATTGTGTCGTTAACCAACTTAATTATCATCTTTCGACAACACTTTTCGAACCGGTGAAGGTATGTTTTGGTCCAAGACATAAAGAAAAAGAGTAACCGTCGTCGATGGGCACCGGCAGGTACAATGGAAGTACATGATAATCGACGAGGGCCACCGCATGAAGAACCACCACTGCAAGCTGACGCAGGTGCTGAACACGCACTACATCGCGCCGCACCGACTGCTACTGACGGGCACGCCGCTGCAGAACAAGCTGCCGGAGCTGTGGGCGCTGCTCAACTTCCTGCTGCCCTCCATCTTCAAGAGCTGCTCCACCTTCGAGCAGTGGTTCAACGCGCCCTTCGCCACCACCGGCGAGAAGGTACCTACTCAATACAATACATTATACATACCTAACATAATTAAAACAAAAATATACAAATTAAAAACTACTTTTGTTAAAGATAAAAAAACCATTCCATTATTGAACCACGAATTGGTTAATCATGGAATTTTTTTCACGCATGACACTGTGATGTACGTCATTGCAATGGAATTATGAGAGTATAGCAAACGTTGTATCCAGAACAAAATAGCGTCCATATTACAATTCGTGGTCAATATCTAAAGTCCTGGAAAATACATGCTATTAATTATGACGTTTACTGAGTCGAAGATAAAGACCGCGTTCTGTAATTAAGCATAAGGTGACTACGATTTGTACTAAGGCACATGTTTATAGTATCCAGCTTATATCATTATTGCTTAATTGTAGGTGGAATTGAACGAGGAAGAAACTATCCTGATCATCCGTCGCCTGCACAAAGTGCTGCGGCCGTTCCTGCTGCGGCGACTGAAGAAGGAGGTGGAGAGCCAGCTGCCCGACAAGGTCGAGTACATCATCAAGTGCGACATGAGCGGCCTGCAGCGGGTGCTCTACAAGTATGGCTATTTTTCTCTTATTTAACATCATCAATCTATATTCATTTGACATAGGTCTCTCCAATTGCAAGCCACTATAATTATTTTCGGCTTCTATTTCTTTCTTATTAAAATTTAAATTTCTAGATTCACGCTAGACTACTTATTTTTTATTGTGGACACCCCGCGTTTTCACTGCCGTAATTATCTTTTCTGCACATTATTAGAGTTGGTATTTTTTATAGCCTAAATCACTTGATGGCGAAATCCGTCCAGTACTTTTTGATTTTTTTCGTATCACATAAACAACAAAAAAATCTTCCCTCTTTATACAAAGATAATAGATATAGATTAAATTAAATTATTTATCATTTACGACAGGCACATGCAGTCTAAAGGCGTGTTGTTGACGGACGGTTCGGAGAAGGGCACAAAGGGCAAGGGCGGGGCGAAGGCGCTGATGAACACCATCGTGCAGCTGCGCAAGCTCTGCAACCATCCCTTCATGTTCCAGCATATCGAGGAGAAGTTCTGCGACCACGTTGGCAGTAGCGGCGGTGTTGTCTCCGGGTCAGTCAAACGTACACTAAATAAATATCCCAGGACAATTACACACGGTCACCTGACCCCAAACTTCAAAGAGTATCCTACACTATACTACGGGTTGCAAAGACTGATATACTTAACAAAATACTTTTATATAATAAAATAGATATACAGATGAAACACCCAGACAAATACAAGTTCAATTCATCACTAAAGCATTATGTCGGCGACGAGATTAGGAGTTAGCTAGTTAAACATTTTGGAATGATTTATTTTTAGAATTCCACTTTACCTTTTGGCCGTCACATATGAAATGTTTTCGTCGTTTAAAATTCTGTTCCGATTTCCATATACTTCAAAATATTCTTTCTGATATGACAAGATTGGCGAAATAGACTCAGTAGGGATCTACAGAACATATAAACTTCAACTTAAAAGGATATTTCGAATTCACTCTGTATAAGGTGTTTTTTTTGTTTTAGCCCGGACTTATACCGTACGTCGGGCAAGTTCGAGCTTATAGACCGCATCCTGCCCAAGTTACAGCGCACCGGGCACAGAGTGCTGGTGTTCTGTCAGATGACGCAGTGTATGACCATCATTGAGGACTACCTCTCATGGCGTGGGTTCAACTATTTGAGGTATGTTTTTTATACAGGATGAACAGACTGTATGTGAGAAGCTTTACAATTCAAAGTTTGTACAATATTGCTGTACTGAAATGTTTTATTAAAGCGTAATGTTTAAAACTGTCATGTTGTTTATATAATAATGGTTTGTTTTTTATTTTACACCTAAAAACAAAAAAAACTACAGAAATTATATTGCAGTAGAAAACTTGGTCCCCAATTGTATTCGAAGCTGTCTAGGACTTTGGTTATAAAATCTATGATATAATGCTACCAAAAGGACATTGTTACCGACCAATCTTTCTAATGTAAATGTAAGAATGTGTTACGCTTTCACGCGGAAAATACTTAACCGATCATCATGAAACTTTGTACCTATATTCTTGGAGGTTATATTTTGTTCCATAATTCCCACGGGAATTGAATACTCCGCGGGTTACACCGCGCGGAGTACATCTAGTAAAATATTTCCTTCTCAACTACAATGCTGTTGTATCTTCTTTATAATGGCCGGGCGTGTTGAACAGATTGGACGGTATGACGAAGGCGGAGGACCGTGGCGAGCTGCTGAAGAAGTTCAACGACGCAAACTCCGAATACTTCATATTCCTGCTGTCGACCCGCGCCGGCGGACTCGGCCTCAACCTGCAGAGCGCTGACACTGTCATCATATTTGACTCCGATTGGAATCCACATCAGGTAAATATACACCCGTCAAAGAAAATCTGTAACTACTTCTGAAGAACCTCTTCTCAAGTACTTAATTATTTCAGTCATGATAGGTATCCCGATGATCTGAACCCGGTCAGATGTTTCGTCAGTGTAAACAACAGTACGCTTTAACGTTGTGGGGAATCACTAGCTGAGTAGCATTCCCAAAGTAGGAAAGGAGGAGGCTGCCAGACAATTTTACCTTGATGTTTATTCATATAATTTTGTGTGTCAGGACTTGCAAGCGCAAGATCGCGCTCACCGCATCGGACAACGCAACGAAGTGCGTGTGCTGCGGCTTATGACTGTTAACTCTGTTGAAGAGAGGATCCTTGCAGCTGCGAGGTAACTATTACACCAGCATAGGCTTGCGCTTCACGAAGCCCTCAAGAAAGACACGACATAGAACAAATTCACTGGTATGACTCGATTCATGAGACTAAGCTTATTTCAACAAATCGCAGCGCGATATGTCTTGTCACTTCTTTCTTGAAGCGCTGTAGTCGGGGGGCAGTAGTAGCATAAATCGGATAATGTAATACATGGTCATCTAGAATATTTGCATGGTCCTATTAAAAAAGCCTGTATTGCTATTATACCAAAAGAAACAAATAACAAAGAAACCATACCAAAAAGGTATGATTGTAGTGAATTCGATGTCGCCGCTTCTACGTATAATAATTATTATGCTCCCCACCAGGTACAAGCTAAACATGGACGAGAAGGTCATCCAAGCTGGTATGTTCGATCAAAAGTCTACTGGTTCCGAACGACAGCAGTTCCTTCAAAGCATCCTGCATCAAGATGGAGATGACGAAGAGGTAAATCAAACTTACACTTAGAAAGGATATAGTAATCAGGTGTGAAAGCTTCGAATAATAACATAGTTTTAGCTTTCCTGTATCTGACGTTAGAACAAAAAAATTAAATAATTAATAAGGAACAAAGCGGAATGCGGATTGGGGCTTCTTACGCGTAACCCATATGAACTAATGTCAGGCATGCAAGTTCATATGACACTGAACTTGTAGTGACAATTCATTAACCAATCGTGGTATTGGGTCAAGCGAAACTAGCGCCTTTGATTCATGAGCTTTTTCCGCCATGAATTAATTCCATAGTTGATAAAATTTTAATTAACAATTACAATTAAAACGAAACCTTTATCTATCAGGAGGAGAACGAAGTACCTGACGACGACCTGATAAACGAGATGTTGGCGCGCTCGGAGGAGGAGCTGGAGATCTTCCGGCAGATCGACGTCGACCGCAAGAAGAGCGAGCCGCAGTCGCGACTCATCGACGAGTCTGAACTGCCCGACTGGCTCGTCAAGAACGACGACGAGGTCGTCTGCAATAAAGTTAGTTAATCTCCCTTGTTCCAATATTTACTTTTATTGTATGTTGATGTGCATCTCATGCTGGGACTGGAATTGAGGGCCCATATTGACTTATTATGATAGACTAGTGGACGCCCCGCGATTTCATTCGCATAGTTTCAATATGTCATACAAACTATAATACCCTCTACACAGCGCCACGTCCCACAGGATCGAGATAAAAATCGGGTCTCCTAAGCCCGTCTCCAAGTACTAAGCTACCTCCCCACCAATTTTTAACCAAATTGGTTCAGCCGTTCTTGAGTTATAAACAGTGTAACTAACGCGACTTTCATAATGTATTATCCATATAAACCTTACTCTAAAATCATTTTTTTACTAAAAAGACCGCATCAACATCAATTACGTAGTTTTAAAGATTTAAGCATGTAGGCGGACACAGATAGCGGGAAGAGACGTTGTTTTATACTTTATATATTTGTTGTTTGTGTGTTTTAACAGAATTAAATAAATTAATGTCTGTCTTATACTATATAGTGATAGCGGCCACAGCTACACAAATATATCGCTGCTTCCCCTATGGTGATATGTGGGTATTTTTTGTACTTTGGACATAACTTCTATTTCTATATTAAAGAGCCAAGGGTGGAATTATATGGAGGAGGACGAGGTGCTGGGCCGCGGGTCCCGGCAGCGCAAGGAGGTGGACTACACGGACTCGGTGACGGAGAAGGAGTGGCTGAAGGCCATCGATGACGAGTTCGACGACGACGAAGATGAAGACGACGATGATGAGGTGCTCGATAAGAAGAAGAAGAAGGGCAAGAAACGACGGTAAGAATTGTGGCTTTTGGAATAAACGTGACAGCCTGTTGTTTTGTTCTTCAATCTTTGTCTGAAGAATTACTAAATGAAATAATGATTTTTTTATAATTACATTTTGTCCAGTGACTCTATTCTAACAGCTAATGAACTAAACTTATATTTAGATTTAATTCAAAACGAGTAACAGGAAATGCTATCGGCCGTTTTTAATTGAAATTCATATATTATTTGCTGACCCGGCAAACATTTATTGCCAGTGTACATTATTAACTGTTTTTCTGCACATATGTATGTATTATACATAATATAAACGTTCCTCCAAAATCGCTCTATGTATTAAAGAAATCTCTTTGTAGTTTTCAAGATCTCAGCATACATAAGGACAGACAGTAGGAGGTGATTTTGTCTTGTACTACCTCTATGTATTGATAAGGTAATGTAACTTTATATTTCAGTCGAAATGACGAGTCTGATGAAGAGGAGACTCCAAGCTCCTCCAAGAAGAAGAACAAAACAGAGGTCAATCAGTTGAAGAAACAGCTCAAATGTATTATGAAAAAAGTCATCAACTTCGCAGACGAGTAAGTTATCACTTATACAGTTTCCAACTGACCAATATGTTCTTTCTGATACATACATACACATATTATGTACAGTCGAACAATACGATTGACCCATTTCGAAGATATTTCTTTAAAGATGTAAAACGATTATTCTATTCGTTTTATTCTTAGCGTCAGTTTAGGATTGCAAGTCTAGTTTTTTTGCCATCAAATGTCATTTGAGGCTGTCAAAAAGTGTACTTTTTCACTTCGTAAAATTGCCATATGACAGTTGTTTGACACCCAACTCACATGTGTCCCGAGACGGGTGTGAACTAGTAGCCTGACACTGACAAGTAGTCAGCATAGAGTTCTCGCAATTTTCGATCTTAGCATATTCTAATGTCACAAGGAAAATAGCCTTAATGGTGGGTCATGAATCATCATCATCTTGTTCGACTGTACTTGAAAAATAAGTTAATGTTCCAACATTACTGTTACAGTTACGCGAAAAGTCGCCAACATTTTAGTTTATTATAGGTAACTAACATAAATCCCTAAAATATTTACGGATATCAACTAATTTGTTGGGAAACTGGGCAAAGCGGAATCGATCTGCCCCACGTTCAGTAGTAATTAATTTCTAAAACAATATCCATGTACTTACTATTATTTAAAAGCATATTACCCCAATATCTCGTTTATCCATTGTTGTTACACCGTGAAAATAGCAATAGATAATAATAAAAGGACACCTTGAAGCGTGCAAAACGATAAAAGTAATATAACATTATTAGAAGCGGGCGCGTTTTGTCGGAGCCGTTCATGAAACTGCCATCTCGCCGCGAACTGCCGGACTACTACGAGGTCATCAAGAAACCGCTGGATATCAAAAAGATCATGAACAGGATTGATGATGCAAAGGTTAGAAAATGTACCTGTTATTTTTTTATTTCTGTTTGTAACCTATTATGTAGTATTGTATGCAGCTCGCGTTTGTGTATTTTAGTTTTACATTACATATTGTTTGCTTTAGATTAATCTTATTAATAGATGATATAATCTCCCAAATAGTAAAAATAGGGAAATACCAAAGTGATCATTTAGCAATAACTCATGGGGTACCACAAGGTAGTATTCTTGGTCCTACCCTCTTTCTATTGTTTATCAATGACCTCTGCAGCAATCTTCCCCTTGAAAACGGATCTATTATTTCCTATGCCGATGACACAGCCCTCCTATTTCACGCCGACTCATGGCAGGACCTAGTAAAAACAGCCCAGAATGGTTTTAACCTTGTTGTGCAATGGCTTAATTCACATTCTCTCACAATGAACACAGCAAAAACGAAATTTATTCCCTTCAGTATTTCCGCATCTTCGCAACCGCTTACCCCGATATCTATATACGCTCACTATTGTAAAGATAAAAATCATTTTCAATGTACCGCTATTGCTTCTACCAGTACAATTAAATACCTTGGGATTACACTTGACAAGAACTTAAAAGTTTAAAGATTACATAAACCAACTCTCTTCAAGACTCCGTAAATTAATATTTGTATTTAAAACTACGTCATATCACAAATTCTCGAATTCTTAGAAGCACTTATCAGTCCCTATGCCAATCTATTATCATGTATTTCTTGTTGGGGGGGGGGATCCCAAAGAGCAATCTCAAACCTCTTAGTGAGTGTAAAAACAAAATTACCCAACATTTATGTGTTCTGTCCTATGGCGAAACTGAAGCTGTATTTGAATACTTTGGCACACAATAAAGTAAGTTGCTAGTGGTAGTTAATATTATCCTAATCTACATCATTTAGAAGTCTGTTTAGTACGTTTTTGACTCTAAGGAAACAGAAATATTTCCACTTTTTAATATTATTGTAAGCAAATATCCTATAAATCATATACATTAACATTATTTTATGTCGCACACACATCACACCATCCTCACATTGATCATTACGGACCCACAATCGATCATATACACAGAGTTGCGGCTGCACCTCATTAATACAGGTTGTTCCGCAACCTATAGATGGGGGCAGTCCCTCCACATAGTATTGATGCTTGTTTTACCTAAATTATATTTAATTCACTCTGTTCGCTTGAACTACTGCTGTAAACTCGGCACAATAAATAAATGTATTATTATATTAATTAATAAGTATTCAACTTTTAACTTCAATGGGAAGATTGTTACTGTAATCGGCTACCTACCGATTCTGGTTGATTACTAATCAAGTTGCGTTTTTAAATCGCGTCGCTGGCACGTCGCTGAATCTCAAAATGAATGAGCTGAAGTCGACAGCGAATAGCAAATACACAGATTATTTACATCATTTTTTAATGAAACGCGCACAGACATTTTAACTCAATATTGTCAAAGGTAAGCTCGAGCTTGTCTTTGATTATATTCGCGCCTATATACCCGGCGAACAATATTGAGTTAAACTGATTATTTATTAAAATAAAATTGCAGTACAACGAGATTGCCGATTTGGAGCGTGATTTCTTCACACTGTGCGCCAACGCGCAGACTTACAACGAGGAGGCGTCTCTGATCTACGCGGACTCTGTGAGCCTACGCAATGTATTTATCGACATGAGACGCCGATACGAGGCCGGCAACCTCTCTGACGAATCCGAAGAGAAAGAAGGTTCGTTATACTTGTGAAGTTTCTAAAATTTACCATCATGTATGTTAGTGGTTTGCCCCAAAACTCTTTTTTGCAAACCTGTAAATTGACAGTACATATGTAATTTTTCTCACGTGTATTAAAATAGTAATATTTACTTTTCATACAATTCGATTACTCAAGAATTAGTTAGTTTTTTAATATTTTTGTTGACAAAGGGATCGAAAATGTCTATGAATTTCAACATGTGAATCGTGGCTTTTTATTTTTTTTTAAACTTGGAGGACTAATTTCAAATCAACCATCCACGCCATAACATAATGTTTAATACATCCGTATTATTTTACAGAAGAAGAAGATTCTGACGGTGAATCAAATAGATCTATGAAGATGAAGATAAAACTAAAAGGAAAAGGGAAGAACACTCAGTCGCGAAAACGAAAACAAAAGAAATATGTTTCTGATGATGACGATTATGAAGAAGATTGAAGAGTGTGAACAAGAAAAAATATTATAATAGAGTAACTTCGAATTTAGAAAGGTATTATTTATGACAAACTCACTGTTAGTGTTCTCTTTATCTATAGAACCTACATAATTGAGACTATGTATAAAATAATTCAGATTTCGTAAGTTTATTTTTACTTTATTAACAGTTATATTGTCAGCTTCTATTTCTATATTGACAATTTTACCATTGACAAATTCAGATCTTACAGTTTTAAGTTTAGGAGTAGAGCCTCTTTCATCATCTTTTTATTATCCAATAATATTAATGTTATATATGATTTTGTCTAAAGTTAAGTGTAGTATAGAATCAAATAGGTGTTAAGAATAATATTATATTAATTATATCCTATTTCCCCTCTACACATCTGGTTTGCTATGCTCAAAAGTGTGGTTATCCTATTGGACTGATTAGCACTGACTGCTAGTACCTACAATAAAGTAACCATGAAAAATTTATTAAAATCAAAATTTCTTTGAGAATCTATCTAGTTGACAATGATGAAGATGCATGTTTCAGGTAATATTTTATTTGGTGACAAAGATGATCCACTGCAAAGATGAAAGAGGTACCCTCAGTATAATGTCTCTATGATATTTAAGTAGTGGATTTGAAACAAACATGTATTGCTATATTTAATTGCATTATATTTAGGATAATGGCATTTCCATTTTGAAATAAATTTGCTGTAATTAACCCTTTTTTTTTATTACTCTATCCCATTTCTTTTTAACCTTCAGTAGATAATTTTAAAGCACCATGAACAACTTTCATATGCTTATTCAAACTGCTTTTGTGTGCAAAGTGATGTGTACATATAAAACATTGGTATGGCTTCTCACGAGTATGAATCCTCAGATGGACTTTCAAGTCATTCTTGGTATAAAATGATTCTTTGCATGTTGTACATATGTTGCTCTTGGTCCCAGAGTGTCTGGAAAATAAAATTTGATATAATGACTTGCACAGATCTCAAAATTATATTTACACACTATCCAATATATTCTAAAAGCTAACTAGGCATATCTAAGTACAGTATAATCTCAGTGTTATCGAGAGCCAATTCATGTCGAAAAAGGCAAGATTGGCTGTCCATGACGCTGTACTGGCACCTACCTTAATGTATGGAAGTGAAAGTTTGGTATGGCAGAAGAAGCATAAAAGTAAAGTCAATACCGTAGAAATGCGGTCATTGCGGAGCATGAAAGGCGTGGCATTGAATGATTAAGGAATAGTGTAATAAGAGAAAGTTGCGGTTTGAAAGAAGACGTAGTGACCAAGATTGAAAAGGGCATGCCTGGGTGGGTTGGTTGCAAACCACCGAAGCATGCCCTGAGAATGGATGAAAGTCGATTGACGAAAGAGATTTATATGGGTGATGTAATGGGCCGAGTGTGTAGACATATACAGTAGAAGGACATATACAGACCAGATTGGTGATGTCCTGGCCGAAGGTGGCGTGAAAAGTACTCGAAACCGAAGGTCATGTATGAAAAGATGTATGAATGTAGATGAAGCGAAAGGGGTATGTCAGGACCGTGACAAATGGAGATCTGTAGTCTCTGCCTACCCCTCTGGGAGACAGGCGTGAAGTGTATGTATGTATATATAATCTCACTAATCCGGCACTTCGATAGATCGGCACGTCCAATAATCCGGCAACATCCGCCCACGTATCAGAAGTATCAGAAACAGAAGAAAGAGATGAATGGGATCCTGAAGATAATGTGCCTATTGTCGATTGGTTACAAAATCTATCAGAAAAAGGATTGGAGACAAGTGAGGAAAATTTAAATTCTTGGTTTGAAGGAATCGAAGAAACAGAGCAAATTATGACAGATGAAGAAATAATGTCTGAAGCAGTACAAGAAGAAAGCTTTGTAGAAATATTAGAGCCACCAACTACTACAACTGCTGTAAGAGTTAAACCAGATAATGCATTGATTTGTTTCAATATGTGCATAACATGGGCAGAAGAAAACGGCATGTCTGCCAAAGATATTATAATTCTTCCCAACATGCGAGAAAAGGTTTTTAAGCAAGGACTACAAGTTGCACAAAAGCAGACCTCAATTAAGCATTATTTTAAAACTACAGTTAATTACATATGTACCTATGTGCATGTTAATCGAATACATTACATACATTGACTCCCTCTATGAAATGCTTTATTTTATTCTTTACCTATGACTTTTTCACTATAATCCAATAATCCGAACATTCTAATAATCCGGCACCCTCCGGTTTTTAATAATGCCGGATTAGTGAGATTATACTGTATAAAGTAATATAACAATATCATAGTTAATCGTTAGTGTCTATAATTTTTCAACAGAAATAGTTCTTATTTCTTTACTAGGTGCTCTACCCTCCTCAGGCTAATTTGAAACTATTTAACAACACAGGTGTGCCATATTGTGTTTGTTTGCTGACACCTTGACCTAAAGCTGGTGTTCCACCGCAAGCAGAGCAAGCCTATTAATGACTGCATTTACCATTACAAAACTGCATACATCTGTTTCCACCAATAAAAAGTCAAGTGAAAAAGGCAGAGTAAAAAATTTGCTCGCTTAGGTATTCCTCTGTTGCGGTGGAATTCAAACTCGCAAA
>SJJU01037412.1:0-15200 GCA_012932125.1 Conopomorpha cramerella | reverse complement strand
TTTCTATGTAATCCAAAACGGTTAAAGGGAAATAATTTCCCACTTATTTTTTTCATAAACGATCATAGGGAAATAGTTTCCCACTTTTTTAAAATGAGAAGAACTAGTAAAGCTACAACTTACATACATCGCTTTCATCACTATACCATAAAACACAAAATGAGCTAAAATAATCATAAACCATTACATACTTACAGGAATTTTTCTTGATGCAGCACCAAAAACGAACTAAAATTCGGGAAACAAATGTACGAGAAAAAACAACAGTTTACTTCGAATGCTGATTGACATGCAGCGATGACGTTTAGGAATAAGTGTTGCCATAAAACAAATAAAAAAAATATCTGTCTAAAGATGCTTTCAATCAATTTTAGTTTACCGCCAATAGAAAAAAAAATAAAAAAAATTCTGTGGTCACTTTGGTGGTGGGAAATAATTTCCCTGTGGCTTATTAAGGGGTAATAAAAGTCAAAATCAATTAAATACGAAGTGTTCTGTAAACTAAAGTTAAAGTAACTGACGAGTAACTCGACACCAAGCGAATGGAAGCAAGTGTAGCTCCAGCACAACGATTACCTTTAACGCAATCGAACGCAACAGTACAATACAACATAACACGAGTAATCTTCATATACAACAATGTCAATGCCGTGCTCGCGGCAATGGCGGCGGCACAGCTCTGCCCATTGAGGAAAATATCTGACGAGCGTATTGATTTCATAGATACCTACCATGTTTTCCAGACGCAATATGAGGACAACATGAGGACTCATGGTCATTTCGATGGTCCCAATTAAAAATGTCGGTAGTGCAATTTTAGGAATATGTACTTTTCTACACCGTTAGATGGGCGATATTAAGATCTATAAACTTATACGTACGTATATATTACATCACGTAAAGATACCAAAAATTATAAGCTGTTGTAAATTTGAAGTATGTACCACAAGTAGTTGAGTTTTAATATCCAAAACTATCTTCTAACTTCTCTCCTGAACATGTTCTGTTTTATAGATCCGAATTACTTAATAGGGACCATCGATTTATTTGCTGGACAATTTTGATCGTTTAGTGTCGTGGAGAAAGCGCTTATGATTTATACTGAATTATGAAACTGAATATTTCTACTCTTTTGCAGAGTCTTAAGAGAGTGTTAAGTTATGTGGACAGGAGATATTACTAATAGTGGACGCACCGCGATTTTATTAGCGCGGCTTCAGTATTAATTTCTATTAAAAAATACTACCATCAAGTTTTAAAACCTTCAAAATTAACATTTTTCTTACAATAACTTCCTCCTCCTTTTTACTCCCTTCGGGGACGAATTTTAGAGAGTCCTTTCTTATCTCACGTAGACATTACCAAATTAACTCCTGTACAAAATTTCAGCTTTCTAAAGTCAAGGTTTAGGCCTGCCCTAACCTTTGACTTTAGAAAGCTGAAATTGATAGAGAGATAGCGTTGATAAGTCAGTGATGTAATCAATTAGGACTTTGAGATTTATATAGATCTACGGCATCCTTTTCCAAATAAACAATCGCGCATTAAAGAACGATAATTATTTCCTTTCCGCTGCATGAAATGGCTTTTAGATATTATAATAAGGTAGTATTCCTCTGATTTGCGAAAAATACAGACAATATCAGTATGGGCTGATGATGATGAACAGACAGTAATCCATTTTTTTTTAATATTATGTGGAACCCATGAAAGCCTTTTAAATATTTATTCTCATATTATTAGATAAAATTATATAAGTGTTATGCTCATTCCGAGCTTTGTTCTACACTTTACAAATTGAACCACACAGTGTTGCGTTTTGTCAATACATTCTTGCAATTATTGACGTGGGTTTTACGAAATACCTACCGAATTTAAAACATACAATATTGTGTAGTTGATACAGTACAGAATCCTTTGGAATAACCGTAATTTCGCCATGACTCAGATAATATTGTTGAATTTCAGACAGCCACCCACCACGCCAAGACCAGCTGCGGTTGTGTAAAGTTACAAAATTAAATTGACCTCATGGACTGTAGTAACTGGAAGACAAGAAAGTCCATTTTTGTATACTTTAGATGTCAGCTCGCCCACTGTTATTGGTTCACAGGTATATTGGTAATGCACGTGTTGAAGGTAATTTAGTAGGCAGTCATATAACATTTGTGTAAATAAGCGTTACTAATTCAATGTTCGCTTTAAATGATTTATTGGTATGATTATTTACTTTGTTTTTCACGGTTACATGCAACGTTTCTGTATTTGTTGAATATTCGTTATTATTATTGCATTCTAAGGACAGAATGATCAGATGTATGTATGTAAAAGAGGCGAAAGAAATTTGTCAGGATCGTGTCAAATGGAGGTCCGTGATCTCTGCCTGCCTCTCTAGGAAACGAGCATGACGCATATGTATATAACGCCAGGACGTAAAGATAGGCTAGAAATGCATCTTACTTGACCTGAACCACATACAGGCCGTTCACAGTTTCATTATTTTACCTCTGGTTGTTATAGTTTGATGCTGCGGCTGGCGTATATTAGGACGTCTGTCAAAGGTAAAATAACTATGAACGAACGATGTATAGTTCATCACTTTCGCGCATATGATGCCTGAACGAGCTGGCATCATTGCAACGTCTTCCTTGCGTTACGTGATACGTGAAAGGAAAAAATATATAACTCAAAACTTCAACGGGTCCGAAACTTGTGGTAGAACGTTCTTTGTGGTCAGAAATTTACGAAAACATTAAATTATAAAGTTCTTAGTTTCCGATATTTCTTGACGATCTGTCATTTTCTAGTTCTATCACACTCGTTTAGTTTAACAACAGTATATCATGTACAGAATTCCGCCAAATCTCTCTGGAGGATAGACTTAAAGCATGGAGTATGTTTATATGCTTCGATAGGGGATTTTGTAACTTTGTTTTTCAACATTGTTATTGCAGTAAGTACCTATTATGCTGATGTAAATATCACCTTCATATTCAACGATTCTGCGAAAGCGATGAGTCTTCTGTTCCAGAATGTAATGTTTGAGCAGCTGGTGCCACATTCAAAGGACTCGTAATGAGGCAATACCTACATAAGACTGTTTATCATAATGCATCTTCAGTATCATATTGAACGTGAATACAAACGCAATTGAGTAATAAGTGATATTTTTTGTAAATCAATAAATTGTTAAATTTTAGCCAAAAGAGAATGGCGTTTATCAAAATATTAGCGGTGTTGATGTTTGTGCATGGTTGGTTGCATTTATGTTTATTTACTTAGGTACTTAAAACATGGTAGTAATAAGACCTACGGCTTCTTTGCGTACTTTTGCAAGAGTAGAACGAGCGTCGACTACCTAAAGATGTTCTAAGGCTATGAGTAGTTAATCATCATCGTCATCAGCCTTAAAGACTGTCAGTGGTGGATAAAGGCCTCTCTGAAGAGTAGGTACTGTAGGCCAATAATCATGGGGCCAAGTCTGCTTCACTCTCGTAGTTGCATCGCTCTAGCATCGTAGCGGAAAACTACTTTTACTAGGGAGGATAGTGAAGTGAAAGTACCGAAGCACATCGTTTACCGATACGATGCCATAGCGATGCAACTACCAGGGTCCCGTTTAATAAACGCGACAATTGTCAATTTCAATGACATTTCTATGTCCATTGCGGTATTTAATTACATGTTTTTTTTCATGAATTTGTTGCGTCGCCGCAATGTAAACTGAGTTGTCACAGTAATTGAAAGTTGTCACGTTTATAAAACAGGCCCCAGATTGTAGTAGACTTATGCTCCTGGTCTACCACCCTAAGTTTGAAACTCTTCTGAATGCTCATTAGACATTACAGTATTTTTTTTATTTGGCACATTTTGAAAATATTCACATGAAATTTTATTAAAACTGATAGAATTTTCATACATTACGAACATTACTTGTGCCCATTTTGACAGATTTCATGTTTCGCGATTTATAATCATTTTCTAATTGTCAAAATGGTCGCACGACTCATTCAAAACGTAAGCGAATGCGGATAAAGATCGAAAGAACAATCGAGACGGATTAAAAAAAATCGGAAATCATGTTTCATTTTATTTTTTCACGAGGTTTTTTCTCTATTTAGTAAGAAATATGAAGGTATATTCGAATTCGTGGATCAAACTGTAAAAACTTCATTTTCTAATTAGCTGTATAAAATATGTAAACTATCAATTTTCGATTCCTTTATAAAGAAGAGGTTTTAGATAAATGGAAATTTAATAAGTATTTGATAAATTCCAGGCTGGGTTTGGATGGATATGAAATCTTACGTTAACAAGACTATACCTACCTTAGTCTTGTGTAAAAGAGTCAAGTTCAGTTTAATGTTTTAGAATACGGGCCTGCCTTTGTTGTTCTCTATTAGGCATGACATTCATGACAATGATAAAAAGTAGATTTATTTCATATAAAATTAACACAATATTATTAAAAAAATATCATTGTTATATTTTCAGGAACAACCAGCATGCACGTATCTTCAAGTGCGCAGTAAGTTGTTGTATTATTAATTCCTTTATTTTTAATCCTTTGAAAATTAATGAAAATTATTACATTTTTGTGAGCTTTCATGTAATTGTAACTCTCCGCTACCTAATAAAATTTGATAAATACACGTTCCGCGGGGTAGGCAGAAGACATTTGGTAATCGAGCCGTTAATGTTTTATTATAAAAATTGCTTTTATTAAAATTGTATTCTCGGAAGTAATAATGAATATTTCTTACAGTTCCAGTGCCGGTGGGGTAAGTCAATCTTTTCATCATCCATGAAAACATTTTCTATCTTTAAATATTTTCTCTCTGCGGATAAAAATCATATCAGTATTTTGTAACTAAATATCTGTTGTCCACGTTGCCGATTCATTTAGTTTAGTAAAGATTACATAAATAGAAACGACAAAAGCTAATATCATGAAATATATATATATAAATAGATTTTAGTATAAAATTGCATAATTAAATTAGAGGATCTTCTATTACAATAAGAATTTTCGCCCACAAGTGTGATCATATTTTTTTACGTTTCACACGCCGTCCCCACACGGCATATGTAGAAATGTGTTCATGATATGCAGCGCTCTCTGTGAGTTAAATCAGAACACCATTGCGATCGCCAACCTGCCTGCTAAGCGTAGCGATTATTGATATTTTACTCCAAATGATGGAGCCATTGGGAGAGGGCCTCGTCCAGCATTGCCTTGATTTTTAAAAACGAAATCACATTCCAGGGCTACGCATCTTCATCGGCATCTTCTGGACCAACAATCCAGAACTACGCAGTACGGATGCCTGCTCTACTCCAAGCGATGTTCGGACCACTCTTCCCATTTTTACAACCCGTCCAACCAAATTTCTACCACTACCCCACTGTTACTAATCCTACACCTTTCCCTATCTATGAAGATGATTATACGTACACAAATCCCGTAACCCCTCCGATGACAGCTGAGGGGATGATGAACGCGAAACCCGCAGATGGTCAGCAACTGGCGACCATGGCTTCGAGATTCGTCAGCGACAAAGGCTTGACGGTTGCAACAAACGATAATGGAGATGTTCAAATTGTTAAAGGTAATTTTGGTGAACGTGAAGATTCCATTGGTTATCTGGAATGTAAATAAAAACCATCAACTACCTTTCTTCATGATCGATCTGGCTATGATCTAGCAACTTGTAACTGAAAGCTCATATTGACAATCTAAACTCTTTATATTGAACTAGGTGTACCGCATGGTGTCTCACATTTTTTTCGATCCCGTAGGAATTTCGGGATAAAAATATCATCCAAGGATTGTGTAGTTTTCCAATGGTGAAATTGAATTACGAAAATCAGTCCAGAAATTTTTGAGTTTATTCGTTACAAACATGCGTACAAAAAAACAATTCTTTCCTGTTTATAATATTAGTTGTAATGTGAAATTATGTGGTCGAAGAATCCTAGGGACCCTAAGGTTCTGTCCACTCCCTTTTGAAGATTCCCGACATCAGTAGTGTGTATGAGAAGCTCATTTATCAGACATGTTACGTCCCACAGGACGATATGTCGATGCTGGTAAAGGAGGGGACGAATGGACGAGATGTTAAAATTACCCCTGGTTAATCATTAATGGGAACAGACTAGACTGCGAGATTTTAAACAGCGAGATTTTATCAGCTATTTTTTGTATATTCATCCCATGTTAAGTACTTAAAGCATTTGTGTTATTGAAAGTAAACAACGAAATAGACTTACTTATATACAAAGCGTAAAAAGGATTTTTTCGGTTCTTAGAAACGTTGTTGGGTATAAGTTGTTCATGTTGACGAGCGTAACAACGTTTCTAAGACCATTGCTTGGGGTACTTTTAAACGCAGTACTTTTTTTTCTATTATATACATACATATAAAAAGAAGTGTAAATAAATAAACTATGCTGAATTAATGTTCTCTTCTGTATACTGTTCATGATAAATGCAAAATAATCAATGGAAAAATAGCAAAAGACAATTTTATCGTAGAGAGCAATTTTTTCCAATTTAAAGATTCAAGACTCTTTCTCTTGTTTGTTTACAGATAATGAACATTCTCCAGATATAACCAAACCATTTAAGTAAGTATTTTTTTACTACGTACTACTGACCCTTTTACTAATAATAAGGAAAATGATATGCACATTGTGTTACTGATTGACTTGTAGCCTAAAAATTGTTATTTTTTATAGTTAACTTGACGTGATAAAAGTATGTTCTTTTTAAGTTACTACCGAACTGTTTGACATCAATTAATTACATATGTACAATACTGCGTGTAAAAGGAGCTCGAGCAATGGTCTTAGAATCGTTGTTGGGTTGTCAATTTGAAAAAAAAATGATTTTCTCATCTTCAATCTTCAATATCATCTTCGGAGGAAAAAAATCTATTTTGGGGTCCTTCTACACGCAGTATATAATCAATTAAAAGAACACAAAATAAAAATGAAATAAACACAACAAACAACAAAACACAAATTAAGAAATAAGTAAAAAAAACAACATTAACAAATCCTCCTTTAAGACAAAACAGTGTGTACTTAGGTGTAACATTCTTTAATATTAGTAAAGGTGTAAAAGTAGTACCATTCTCAGGTCAAATATCTTTTCTCTAATCTCATTTTTGCCTTTTAAATTAATCCATTTTATTTTCTTTTTCAGCGTAAGTTACCTTTTTCCTGCTACTTTCCTCTGAAAATCATCGAGTCTTGCGAGCAGAGCTAGCTGGATATTTTTGCCCAAAATCACGATGAAGTCTGACGGAACACAAAAATAACAAATATTTACTTATAGTTGTTAACATCTGAAATATTCTATACTACGTGTAATATGACCCCGAGCAATCGTCTTAGAAAGTTGTTGGGCTTGTCAATAAGAACTTTTACTATGACGACAATTGTGGGAAAATGAAAAAAAAAATGTTTAATCTCCTATCAAAATGTCATCTCTCGAGGCAAAAATTAGTACTATTTTAAAGGAAATTATTTTTTTTTGCGTTACCCGAACGCAACAACGTTTCTAAGACCACTCGCACGGGTTTCTTTTACACGCAGTATAAAAATATATTATTTATATAAAAGAAATCATCTGCCAATTAAAGCGTGTCTGTTTAAGAATCTGTCAGTGTTATCTGAGGATGTTACAACACCAATCGATCGATTGCCGATCGATTGTTGTTGTAACACTCGACAGCATCGATGGTCGTATGTATTAGATCCTCACTCGACCCTCGACTAAGGATCGATTGATTGGTGTACTACACCAACACAGCACATACACCCTAAAATTTATGACGGTGACAAAAAACATCGTTAGGAAACCGACTCCAACGGCGATGAGATCATTCATTGTCACGTTGGGTAATAAAAAAAAGTCTAGGCATTTGATCAGCACGTGCTTCTGCCTAATTTTTATTTTAATATTATAATATTTTTTCAGACTGCCATCAACCCTCATTCCCGGTCGGTCTCAACTTCTATGTCATCGCAATCATCCTCCACGATGAGGAATGGCGTGATGGAGACCATGGCCTCCTCTCAGAGAAGTATAAGTGAGGATGGAAAATTGCGCGCTGAAAATACTTACCTAAGTCAGATAGATAACCTCTTTGAGAAGGACCAACAGAAAAAGGATTCGTCAGTAAAAAAGTCCGAAGCAACGCCTGACGATAAGAAGAAAGCAAAAAAGAGCTCCGACAATGAGGTGTAAATTAAGAATAATAATTAGTTCTTTATATCAGGCGTTAGTTAGACTCGTATTGTGTAACTTTGTTTTAATGTATCTACAGGTATTGGTAGTATGTAAACTTAAAATGTTTATTTATTGATTAGGACATTACATACTTACAATTCATTTTCAACAATAAAAATAACAGATATGTGTTTGGTTTTTAATTTTCTTACTACATACATTAGTACACACTTCACGCCCACCTACTAGAAGGGTAGGCAGAGACTATAGATCTCCATTTGTCACGGTCCTGACGTAATCCTTTCGTGCAATCTGCATTCATGCATCATTTCATACATGATCTCCGGTTCGATTAGGTACTTTTTACGCCACCTTTCGTCGAGACATCATCCATATCGACCTCTAATTACTTCTTAGGGGCTCGTATCACCTATACAGCTCCTTTACTTTCGTCATCTAAGAAGAATATTTACATTATATAATACTTACTGCACACATTGGACAAGCCACTGGGCATTCAAAGTATATTAGATATACTTAGTTACCGTGGGCCTAAATGAATAAAATAATTAAAACCTAATAATTAAATGAGTACCTACGTAGTGCGAATTCAAAAAAGGAGTAATTCTCAATTCTACGGTATACGTACATTCATTTTTATGTTCTTTCGCCGATAACTGCGTCGTTTATGAACAGATTCTAATGTTTTTTTGGTGGAAAGAAGATATTCCAAAGTTACCATGAAAAGGAAATCAGGCTTTTGATAGCAGACCCGCTAAATCGAAGGGAACTAAAAAAAACCTAAAATTCTTAAACATTGGATGGAATATAATTTAGCACCATTGGTAAATTTTACTATGGCAAAAGTTGCCAGCTTGGCAAAGTTGGTCAGCTTCTTCGATCTACACACATCAAAAGTGTCTAGGGATCAAGTACATTTTACAAGATTGCAATCAAGAATATACTTTACAAAAACTGAATTTATTCATAATTTATTCAAAATGTGGTGATAAGTCATACAGGCATGGGGAATTAGGTAGGAGAACAATCCAGAAGATTAGATTTGATTTAAATAAATTAGATTTTTTTTCAGAGCTAAAAATGTTCTTGATCCCTAGACACTTTTGATGTGTGTACATTAAACCTACATATTTTTTATCAAACTTAACAATACCACGAATTATTACCACCACGACCTATGAATGGTTCACATTGGATTCTCAGATTGTTGTACGAATACCTAACTAAAAATGTACGACGTCATTGTAATATATTGGTTATGCTAATATTTTCAGGTAAACTGTGTACGTTTACCGCAGTAGTTTTTTTAACGTTATTCAGACTTGATCTTTGACTGACGCTGAAAAGTACCACCTCGGGGTTTGCCAGCGAAATATTCTCCCCACCTGATAAAGTGCTACGAAGGTATTAGAGAAGAGGGAGGTTGTTGTGGAGATAACAATGAGAAAACAACAGTGTTTTGTAGAGTTATTCTACGTCTTGAAATGTAAAAAACGATTGGAAATACTATAATACTATATATATTTCCATACACTATAATACCCGTTTTAAACTTTTAATATCATATCAGTGCGCGTTTCCTTAAAAAAAATATTATATTTAGTTATTAAGCTGATCATTTATAATATTAAAAAGGCTAACACAAACACGAGAACTTAACCACTGTTACCCTATCATGTGAAAAATGTCCATCATTCATTATCTACTGTTCTCAACTACATAAATGGCTGAGATTTCGGAATCTCGTCACTTTTCCCCTGGCCAGAGGTTCAGTGCAAGTCAAAATTAGTGCAACATTCCAAAATTAAAATAGACATCGAAATGGCTCGTCTTTCTTTAACACTTTTCCTGGTTGTGATCTTCTGCGCTGTTCTGGTGAAATGTAAGTTTTCATACTACAATATTTTTCTGGTTTATTTTGAGGTCTGAGGGCCCTTCCGAATCATCATGTATATTTTGTGTTACGCATACACTGAGCATTCAAACCTATAGTACACTACGTACGTACTAAGGACACACTAATCATAGGTGCTCACGCCCACAATTTCTAGTCATTGTATAGCAAATATAAGATTTTAAAAAACATTATTGGAAAAACTTTATTATTATTATACGGTATGATTATTGTATTGATTTTGGTTGTATATTATAATTTTCGTTTTTAGCTGAAGAAGCTCCAGCAGCCCCTGCAGAGGCCCCGCCCTCTAAAACTGAAGATGAAACTAAGGTACAGAATGATGCATTTCATACTATTGCTTGTTTTAAAGATTTGTCTTAGGTCGATCGTCACTATTATTGTATACTAGCTTTACCGCGCGGTGTTAATCGCGTTTTTTCGGTTCCGTGGGAATTTGTGGATAAAATATAGCCTATGTTACTCAGGAATAATTTATTATAATTTTTTCAAATCTGTCTAGTAGTTTCAGAACCTAAACAATTCACACAAACAAAAAATTAGACCTTTCCTCCTTATAATATTGGTACAGATTACTTTTGTAAGTGCTTCTCTGATAGTAGTTTGGTTGTCAAATTCCTGAAAAAGATTTGCATACTTTATAATGCAGGTAACAGAAGAACCAACTCATTAAGACTCCGATTTTCAAATTCCTTCTTTTTTTCATCTATCAATTCAGCTAAACCCTGAAGAGGAGAAAAAGACAGAAGAAGAACCAGAAGGTGCCAAACCTGATGAAAATTGTGAAGAAGGTAAACCACCTGCTGCAGAGACCAAAGCCGAGGAAGCTTCCAGCAAATCGAGCGCTGAGACTGCAGCTCATTCTAAGGAAATGAAGACTGTCATATAATATAAACAACTTCTACTTTTTGGCTATTTCAACTATATCTGTTCATATACTTACATGCTAGGAAATATGTTCTTGAATCAATATCAAACTACCCTGTGTGTGTGAATGCGCTCCGAAATGAGATTATTCATAGTAACAATGTATTACTTATTCTTTCATGATTGCATTGTCCTAGGTAACCTAAACATTTCTAGGGCAGTATAATTTCCTTTAATATCTGTCTATGCATGTTTCCCCATTTAAAATTATGTTAACATTCCATTAAAATGCACTGAAAAGAGAAGACTGTGTAATTTGTTTCTAAATTTCTATATGAATAGATACACTACCAGCTCAAAGTATCCGAGACACTTTATCACTTCATCCAATATCACGATGCATGGTGAAACGGGAGTAGCTACGTCCGCCTACCTCGTAGGAACATAATTACTTTATGATGTAGGTTTTTAAGATCATCCAGTATTATCTGGGATACACATACACACTTCACGCCTTTTAATCCCAAAGCGGGGTAGACACCATGTTTATATTCGTAGGCTATGAAAAAGAGTCCCGTTGGTATACCTTCGCTGCAGCCGGACCTCCCATAATCACAAGTTAAGTATCCGACCACTGGACTGCAGACGCTCGGCAGAAATACACTCACGACAGTACCTTATGCTCACAAGGAACCTTCGGCCATATTTAAGAACGTCAGTATAATAAGAACGTCGTGATTAGCAAGTGCCTCTGCTTACCCCTCTTTTAAGTAGGTAAATGGCTTAAAAGGAGTGAAGTGTATTTTTAAGAATGTCAATATGGGCCTTCAATTATAAGTTTAAAGAGCGTCTGTGGCCCAGTTGGTCGGATACTTGACTTGTAACTGGGAGGTCCGGATTCGAGTCCGGCTACTGGACGTGTACCAATGGGACTCTTTTTCAGAGCCTATGTACGCAACGCAACGCTCGTACGGTGAAGGACAACATCGTGATGAAACCCGCACACCACAAGGTGTGTGAACCCTATAACGGCGATGGGCTCACCCCCTGTCACGTTGGGTTAAATACGCTTGGTGAACCGTGGGCATTTGCTTTAGCAAGTGCCTCTGCCTACCGCTTTGGGATTAAAAGGCGTGAAGTGTATAATTATAATTTGTAAGCTCATAGCATTAATAAACCGAAATCTCCAGGTCTCACAATCGGTTTCTACATGCCAGGAACAAAGGCTGCTAATGCATGCAATTTACATCCCAGATCAGCATGGAATTCCTATTATTGTCGCATAGTTCCAGGAAATGCCCCATGAACGGAATAGTGCCTTGCATTTGTTCATAGCTTCGAAGTTACTCAACGCAGTATATTTCATAAAATGTCTTGTTAAAGATTATGTCCAAAGAAACAATCCACTTTTAATGTTCAATTCCACACGGAACCAAGATCCTGAATCAGATACGCACATCACGTTGGTCATTCTATGTAAATCAGTGTAATCGCTCATCCAAAGTGTAAAACGGGTGTCTCTTAGCGTTGACATTTTCCTCGTTTTTTCCTCAAACTGGCAGATTGTTCCGCGACGAAAGCTAAGTAAATGATAGATTATTATTAATTTATTGCTGCCTGGGAAGTTTATTCTTAGGACGATATTTAGAACATAACAATGATACATAACCTGGACAAAGATGGAGGAAACTTGTTCTATAGGTATGCATAGTTAGAACAATATCGACCCAATGCGAAACACGCTGCTTTCGCAATTTAAGTTTTTTATGTTTTTATGTTAAGGTTCAATTTTATAAAATGACACTTTTTGTATTACGTTGCTTTAGTTCTAACGATATGTAGATAAGAGAATTTCCATTTATGAAAATCATCTGTAGGTATAATATTTTCTGATGCCCAATGCTCACAGTTTCATACTCTTCTCGACTGTCTTCCAGAGGGGTAGGCAGAGGGTACGTACCTACTTAACAAGCCTACCACGACGCTATGCTGGGATTAAAAGACCTGATTGTTACTTCACACAACAAGACAAAGACAAAAAGAATAAATACCTCTGGCAGAGACAGTTTGCTAGCGATTGGGGTTCATTGTTTGATGACCCCAGTAGGTCAACTAGGAATTTTTAAAATAAAACAACTTGGTATGCTATTAAATATAGCGTTATGCTGCTCTCCTTTGAAAGGTAAACTGATATTCAGTATATTTATTGCATATTATCATGCTACACTTTGATGTTACAATATTTATAGAACAATCATAAAATGGTCAAACGCTTGTTCATAGTGATTAAAAAAAAAATCATGACGCCCTGTAAGGGCATTGCAAAGTAAAGTAAATATTAACTTAGCTTAAGTATTTAAAAAAAAAAGTATTTATAAAAGTAATAGAATAATTTAAACATAATTTAACAAATTCACAACAATGATTCACTACAACTTCAAGCTAAACAAAAAAAAGCACTCTATTGTAATTATTGTCCATGACTGTACCAATAATTAATGTCTTTATACCCTCTTCGTTAGTGTTCGCGATTTTCCTGCTTATTTACATTTAATGTACCTACACTTACTAAGTGGCAATTATCGCCTTACGTAGTGACAACAAAGTGTTTAAGTAAATAGATAATAGTTTATTTTCTGTGTATGTACGCACATACTGTGAACATAGTATCTACGTACTCCCGGATGGAAGTAACACTTGTTCACAAAACAACATTGTAAATTATAATAAAGGTGGTGTCATCGCATTGGTAAATATCATATTATATATAGTTTGATTTGAGGTCATAATAATATAATCTTTGTACCCATGTATATAGTATTGATACCATAGTATTTATTGTATACATTTTAATAGAAATCGAACTAAACCTCCGAAGGTCGTTTTGACACATACCAAAATTGGTGTGGGTCTTTTAGGGGTAAGTAAAATAAGATAAAATTCAAAATTATTCGGAAATACCATTTTAAGCCGAAGATTCAGCAAAACGTCATCAATACTAGGTGCGCGAACCAAATGGTTTGCGTCTATTTTCATAGTGCGAACTGTCAGGATGTGGAATGACTTGCCGTAGTCTGTGTTTCCTGCGCAGTGCCTACGGTCTGAAGGTCTTCAAGTCGTGGGTAAATAGGTACCTAAAGATCAAGTGTGCTCCATCGTAGACCACTGCTTAACATCAGGCAGGATGGTAGTCAAGCGTGTTCACTGTGTTTACAAAAAAAAAAAAAATCTGTTGCCCAAGTCTACTGTTCTGTAGACCCTTCGGAGCGCATTCCAGCAGGTCCATTGCCAAGATATGAACTAAAAATTAGACCTCTTGAAGTTCTTGTAGAACTTTACAGAAAAAGGAACTGACTTCAACCAGCGATGATTTCCTTCACCATATTGTAAGCTTTGCGTTGTGCACTGAAAAATATTTCACACTAGATACACATCCAGTACAGCAGTTCTTGAATCTGCGACTTCCCGGTCGCAAGTCAAGTAACCCACCACTGGACCACAGAAGCTCTTGTGTTGTTGTATCGTTAAAAACTGTTCCAAAAAATAAAAAAGAAATCCATCCCATCTACTGGGTATTCTGTCACCTTTGAAATATTTGGATCATTGACATGGTCGATGCGATAACCGGTTCTGATAAGATTTGTAGATTATAGATTTATGGCAAACTATTACCAATTAGTAAGACATCCCGCGGCGATGCCAAGGGTGTAAATAAAGTCACAAGGTGAATAGTTCATCCTGTCGGGGTTAAAACTCTAGATTCCGAACTGTTTAGAACAGGCCCTGTACCATGAGAGCTTAAAGTAATATGTTTTACGTTGTGTGACAGTGTTATTCCACTGATGTAGCGCTAACCTTATCACACAGCGAGAACAATATTGATAT
Source organism: Conopomorpha cramerella (assembly GCA_012932125.1). Taxonomy (NCBI): domain Eukaryota; kingdom Metazoa; phylum Arthropoda; class Insecta; order Lepidoptera; family Gracillariidae; genus Conopomorpha; species Conopomorpha cramerella. The sequence continues at coordinate 276 of SJJU01037412.1, read as the reverse complement.
AATACCTCATGGTGGTCAAACGCGTATTCACTGTGTTTACAAAAAAATAAAGATCTGTTGCCCAAGTGTACTGTTCTGTAGACCCTACGGAGTGCATTCCAGCAGGTGCATTGCCTAGATAGGAACCAAAAATTAGACATATTGAAGTTCTTGTAAAACTTTACAGAAAAAGGAACTGACTTCAACTTGATGATTTCCTTCAGATTTGCCATTTACGCGAACCAAACGGTTTGCGTCCACTTTCATAGTGCGTACCGCCAGGATGTGGAACGACTT
>SJJU01037346.1:0-13583 GCA_012932125.1 Conopomorpha cramerella | reverse complement strand
AAGCTCAAAGTCGCACAGCGTTCTATGGAAAGGGCTATACTCGGCGTTTCTCTGAAAGATCGAATCAGAAATGAAGTGATCCGACAAAGAACCAAAGTCATCGACATAGCTCATCGTTTTAGCAAGCTGAAGTGGCAGTGGGCCGGCCATATTTGCCGTAGAACCGATGACCGTTGGGGAAACGAGTTCTCGAGTGGAGACCGCGTCTCGGCAAACGGAGTGTAGGACGCCTTCAGGCAAGGTGGACTGATGATCTACGCAAGATGGCTGGCAGAAGCTGGATGCGAGAAGCCGAAAACAGATCACAGTGGCGTGCAATTGGAGAGACCTATGTCCAGCAGTGGACAGGTATGGGCTGATGATGATGATGAAAGTTTAACTCAATATTATTTTTCAGTGGGGAATCACAGTGTTAGTAGTTCTGTACGCAATACCCGTATTGTTGGGTGTGTACGCGTACCATGTCATCATGGCACCGAAGCCGGCACCGACCCTGGACCCGGAGCAGTGGTGGGGCCCTCTCCCCAAGAACCCCAAGCAGGACCTGTCAGTACGACCCTTCAAGGTCCAGTTCACTGATGCGGTAAGATAGTAACCGATTATTCAAAGAGCACATAAGTCGATGTTCTTATATTTTCAGGTCGTTAAATAATTAGTAATCGTTCCTCAAAAAAATTAAATTATTGAATGAATGAATGAATGAATATACTCTTTATTGCACACTGTACATTACAAAATGTAAAACTAACAATGGTAAGATTGCAAATGGCTCAGAGCGATTTCTTCCAGGTAGCCTAATTCATATATAACGGAATTTAACATATAGTGTAATGGGTAGTGGGTGTTGCTATCCGGTCGAGCATGTTCGAACCTAGTACTAAAATAATGAGAGTAAATAAGTATCCTATAAATATACATAATTATGGTAATAATACATTATTACTATTGCAATTTTATTCGCATAGTTTCAGTATTTCATACAAACTATAACACCTTCTATATAGCGACGCGTCCCAAAGGATCGAGATAAAAAGTATCCTATGTCCTTCTCCTGGTTCTAAGCTACGTCCCCACTAATTTACAGTCAAATCAGTTGAATCGCTCTTGATTTATAAGCGTTGTAACAAACCCGTCTTTGTTTTATAATATACGTATATGTATAGATTCCTACAAACTATTTTGAAAGCAACAGTACAGGAAAGATAGAAAGTTTTATTGAAAAATAAAATTAGATATCTACCACATGACATTCCGACCCTGTAGACCCAGGCGACGAATAGGGCTACGGCGGATCCCCTGCCTTGGGGTTGGGTTGTGGGTCACAGCAGCGGGTAGGGGTCTGGATTGCCTACCTAGAACAACCCCCGAGGTGAGGCGGTAGCGGGGTCGCCGCCCAGCACCGCAAAGTGCAAAAGAGAGGGGGGCTAAAATAGTCCCCCGCGCGTCTCAAAACGCAGTGCGAGGGTGACACCGGTGCGTTCTTTGTAATACGAAAGTTTTATCTACATATGTACCTATAATACCTATATACCTATGTATATGTAATAAGTATGTAGATATAGAATATATAATTATTTATGTACACAACCACTGATAATATAACTATGTTATTAAAATTGCCATGTAATGATGTGTTATGTATTGATAAAGTAAAGTAATGTAAAGTAGGTAAGAAAAGATTTACCTTTCAGATTGATTTGCATTGTATGTAGGTATGTATTTGTTCTATGTCCAGCAGTGGACAAATATGGGCTGATGATGATGATGATGTATTCGTTGCAGTAGGAATATAGATTATGGTCCTTCCTTCAGAAGACTGCCCTCGTAACGCAGTGTTTTCGTAGGATGATTTCGGGGTTTTGTTTTTTGTGTGGCCATACATTATGTTGTAAAGAAAGAAAACATTTTAACAAGTTTAAAATTTCTGTCACTAAAATAAATATATTGTTGGAATCGTTATAATTTGATGTGAGTGTGAGTGTGAATGTTGAGTTAGAAAAAGTCGGTTAAGACCCCGAAGTCAACCAGTATACGAGTATAACATATCCACATTTGCGTTTAGTTACATTATATTTATTCAAAAACTACAATTTAAAACTGTGCCATACTTTCAGCGACTTATGGCCAACATTGCTGAGATTCAGGCTAACGTTTTTTGAGTGATAAACGATAACCAACAGATGGTGAAAGACCTTCGGGAGCGTCTTCAAAACACACGCTCCCTCCGACAGCCGCTAGAGGGCGTTGGTTTCTCGTACGGTTTCAACAGCAAGTACCTCAGCGAAGTGCTGGACTTCTGGAAGAGCAAGTACGACTTCAAGCAACGAGAGCAGTTCCTCAACAAGTACCCGCACTTCGTCACCAACATCCAGGGTCTGGACATACACTTCATCAGGGTCACTCCTAAACCGGCCGCCGGCATCAAGGTAAGCATCGATTACTATTTTTTCAGAGAAATTAAAAGTGTAGAAAAGCATCATGATTCATGTTTCATATGACGATCAGGTGGTCCCTCTCCTGATGGTGCACGGCTGGCCGGGCTCGGTGAGGGAGTTCTACGAGGTAATACCCCTTCTCACCACGCCGCGCCCCGGACGGGACTTCGTCTTCGACGTCATCGTGCCCAGTCTGCCCGGGTACGGCTTCTCTCAGGTCAGACACAAATCTTTCATTCTTATTCATACTTAAATCACAATTGACTCACAACCTGCTGATCCTTTAACAAAACAACGTCTGATATTCATATTCTGCTATGCATCTTGAGAAATCTTGCATCTTGAGAAAGCTATGGATGCATGGAAAGTTTCTCATAAGCAGTGGCGTGCACACAATATAGCCAAAAAGACACTGGTCCAAAGATCCAAAGGTCCTGTGTTTTGTGGGTGAGTAGATAGGTAGGTACCTATATTACGTAATAGATGTTATGATGAAGAGAGAGATGAAGTTACCTACACATAGGTGTCAGTCCTTGAGGATTACTGCCTACCTTGTCGTAAAAACCAGTGCACGCCACTCATAAGGTTTACCGCAACGATTAGGATGGTAAAACGGATACTAATTTTAAGTTCTGCCAGTAGCTCAACGAACTCTCTCATCTTAGAATATTTAATTCATCATAATCAGCCATACGACGTCCACTGTTGGACTCGCCCAATGATTTTCATGATCGCAGTGGTGTTGCGGTTTAACTGACGCAAAAGCGCTGCTGCCCGTCCTCTGGAGAGTACCCTCGGTGGCCTCCACTGGAATCATTGGGCTGGTTGGTTCCAAATTGGTAGTCTTATTCATTCGATGTATCCATACATCTTAATATACTTACATATATAAAAAATCCAGTGTCATGATGTTTGTTGCCAATGAACTCTTCACCAAGGCTACCGATATTCACAAAAGTTGGCATTTATATGTAATTTCATCCAATTCGAGAGATAAGATAGTTTATATTTCGCGACATCCACGGCTGGGCACAGGCCACCCTGGAGGTTATACTAATTTTATATTCATATTAATAGTTAAGACAGAACAACGTCTGTCGAGTCCACTAGTTTACTCTAAAAAGTCATATACCCACAGGCAAGTGGACGTCCAGGTCTTAGCGCCACTCACGCGTCGGTCATAATGAACAACCTGATGTCTCGACTCAACATTGACAAGTATTACGTGCAAGGTGGTGACTGGGGACACGTAGTCTGCTCCGGATTGGCCACTCTGTACCAAGACAGAGTTTTGGGCTTCCACTCTAATTTACCGACACTAATGTTTAGTGTGCCTGCCTTTGTTAAGAGTTTGATTGGTAAGTGGATTTTCATATAACTATGGTTGCATCTGTGGGCATACCCCATACTGTATTATACTTTACAAGGTTATTCAAATAACCACCCATACCTACGTACCATGCACATATCATATTGGATTAATCCCCTTATAAGAACGGTAGAATTTGCATAGCAATAGCCAATGCAAAATACACACATCAAAAGTGTCTAGGGATCAAGTAGGTACATTTTAGAAGATTGCAATCAAGAATATATTTTACAAAAACTGAATTCTTTCATAATTTATTCAAAATGTGGTGATAAGTCATTGATACAGGCATGGGGAATTAGGTAGGAGACCAATCCAGAAGATTAGATTTGATTTAATTAAATTAGATTTTTTTAGAGCTAAAAATGTCCTTGATCCCTAGACACTTTTGATGTGTGTATATTCAGTTATATTATGACTTTGAACAATAAGTATGATCAGAAATATATTTGTAAAAGAATCAAATTCCTTTCCATTGGCAGACGGAATGCACGTGGCCACGTGTCGTATAAATTTATTTCTTTTTTCCGCCAGGTACCGTGTGGCCGTCGCTGGTGGTGGAGCCGGAGCTCTACGACCGCATGTACCCGCTCTCCAAACATCTTGGATTCGTGCTGGAAGAGTCCGGCTACATGCACCTACAGTCCACCAAACCTGATACTGTTGGTAAGAACCAAGTTTTGGTAGATGATCAAGAAACTCGTGAACCAAATAGACTTGGAACCCGGAACGTAGAGATGTTACAAACTTTTAATTAATATTTTTGTATAACAGGGGTGGGCCTGACTGACTCTCCAGCCGGTCTCGCCGCCTACATACTTGAGAAGTTCTCCACGTGGACAAACAGAAACTTCAAAATGGCGGAGGACGGTAATCTGCTCAAGAAGTACTCCCTCACCAACTTGCTGGACAACGTCATGATATACTGGAGCACTAACAGCATTACCACCTCCATGAGGTTCTATGCTGATACAATGAGCAAAAATCATACGGCAATGCAAATGGAGAGGTGAGGTTTTGGTAATATAACAAGTTAAGCAACCATGGTGCGATAAGGTCACATGGTGCAAGTGACTATTCCAAAGAGGCTATTTCGCAAAACGCTTCCGTTCGTCTGACGGCTGCATGGTCCGAATACTGTGTGATAGTAATAATTAAGCCGAGTTAGTTAAGCTGTTTCAGCTTGCTCAACTTTCTGCCATTGCTCGTCCTCTACATTTGAGGGCCCTCTTGATGGACCACATTTCCCCCCGGGTTGTTTCTAGCCGCAAAGTTCAGCCCCGCAGGGCGGAATGCGGAACTAGCACCACAGTGTCGTACACTAGTAAGATACTGAAGTGTAACTTAGCAGAACTGAAGGGTACAGCCAGTGGCGTGCACACCATATAGACAAAAAGACTGCCTACCTTAGTATTTTGGCTACCCGACCTAATAATAGAGTTATTGCTAGATCTGTTTTTGTTGTTCTCACGGCATGGGGTAACGAAGGTCCTGTGCTTTGTGAGTGAGTAGATAGGTACCAAAGTCATCGACATAGCTCATCGTTTTAGCAAGCTGAAGTGGCAGTGGGCCGGCCATATTAGCCGTAGAACCGATGACCGTTGGGAAAACGAGTTCTCTCATGGAGACCGCGTCTCGGCAAACGGAGTGTAGGACGCCCTCAGGCAAGGTGGACTGATGATATACGCAAGATGGCTGGCAGAAGCTGAATGCGAGAAGCCAGTGCACGCCACTGGGTACAGCTCATGTAATAATTATTAATCTCTGATAATCTTGTTTTCTCAATTTCAGAGTGCAAACGAAAGTACCAACGTGGGGCATCAAGTTCAAGTACGAGGTGTTCTACACTCCAGACGATTCTTTGAGGATGAAGTTCGTCAACTACTTGAACAGCACGATAGTGGACGACGGCGGTCATTTCGCAGCCTTTGAGTTGCCTGACGTCATCGCCGACGACGTTTTCAAGGCTGTAGACGCTTTCATGAAGTTCCACAAGCAGAAGTAATCTTAATAACCTGGATTATGTTAAATAATTAAACGGGGAGGGAAACTCAGTCAAACTAGTCCCAAAAGTCACTAGGGCTTCATACGAAACGTGGTTTGCTTTAAGCTTGGTTTAAATATGCTGTCTTACCCTACGTCCTCAGTGAACAAATTGATACGATGCGGTCCGATGCGATGTCCGCACGAACGCACGCTGTCAATTTCAAATCTTCGTAATCAATACAAGTGTCCTACGTCTTTCCGACTGACATTCGTACGAATAGATGCGTTGCGGAAATGTCATTTTTTTTCTTATAAAATTTTTTGTCCATCTACAGTCAAAGCTGTTGTTTGCACTGCATTTATTTGAAAAAATCATTAAGCGCACTTTCTTTGCACATCATCATTACCAAGATCACTAAATTAAATTTTATAAATAGCGCTTCTGTAAAGCTTAAAGCCCACAATTCTGACAAGGACAAACCGCAAATGTCATTTATTTATTCATCCCTTTTGTACTAGGTGGTACGTTAACTATAAAGAAAAAATGGTATATGTAGGTAATTGGACCAGAACTAAAGAAAAACCACATCTTGTGACCCCATTGACGAACTAATTCCAAAAGTCTACAAATTGATTCTGCATTTTCTTTTTAAATACCTCCATTAGTCACGTAGTAGTGGCGAAGCTAGGGGGTAAGCCGGTAGTACAAGACAAGCCTATGCCAGGCACATTAACAAATATTTTCAAGGAAATTAAGTAGCGTAGGGACTGAGTATAGCTATATAGTATAGCACATAAAACAATGGAAATAAGCATTGGTTAAGTGCCTCTTTCACTACCGGCTTACCTCCTAGCTTCGCCACTATTTTGGAAAAAGGCAAAATAATAAATTGTGTGAGTAGTTTTTGTTTTAAGGGTGTTAACAATATTTGTGTGTCCGTCCATAAATATTACTGTTATGTCTTGATCAGTTGAATTTACTGTTTGTTATACTTATTTCTGTATAAGATATTATGTATTATGTTATTACAGATAACGCATAAAGTCGCGATACGAGACCAGAGGTGCTGATATGGTTTAAAGAGGAATTCCTTCGGTTGATCTCAGTTGTCTTATAACAGTCGTCAATAACCATATTAGCCCCTTTGCACTCGAAATCTAATGATCATTTGGAGCAGCTAAGTATCTATGTATGTTTTCCTCGGTTTGAATGGTTCAAGTTAAAAAGTCAGTAAGTGAGAAAACGTTGTTTTTTATTGGAATAAAAAGTTATGTTAACTTTAATGTTGTGTTATTTATTCAAATTATGCGGGGGCCATATAGTACCTGTTTAGAAATCAGGTAATATTTCGAAGGAAAACTCAATTAATGTTTAAAAAATGATGTATTTTTGTAACAACCGCACGTATGGTCGATGCGTCAATACAATATGTTAAAAAAAAACATTAACAATAAAAAAGGCAAATACTGATTCTCGCAAGGCGCAGTGTTGCGTAGCCCTAAATTTAAGGCGCTGCACTGGTCTAGAATTTAAGAACAATAACCTACCAAAGTCTATAATAATTACTAGCAGGTATACCTACCCATTTACTACTGCATTACTTAAGTGAGATCTCGTTCACAAAGGATACCATGAAAACAAGGTACGCACATTATGTGCTGCTCATATTACAACATAGCTAAAACATTTAAAAAGATCATCTAAATCTCTCGGAAAGAAAATCTAGAAAAAAAAATGTGTGCGTGTACTAGGGTACACACGTAAGAAGTGAAACTTCTTTATGGCCTTATTTTTCGCAAAATGATCTACATGCAACTTTCCAGAAATTGGTTAAATAAAGTTAAATTCGATAAAGTTTAAACAAAAAGATTTTATTATCATAAACATGAATACAAATAATACAATTATTTCACTTTAACTTTTATACATTGACCAATAGTTACAATCAGAAAAAAAAGATGGCGCGTAACCGAAAAATGTGACGGTATTTTTTTTCCAACGCCGATAAAGAAGTTTCACTTCAAAAAATGTTATCCTGGATAGAAATACGACCGTGCACACAGCTCTGCTTAAACTCGGTGATAGATTTTTCCATAGAATCAGAATAAGATTGTAACTCACCTAATGCAACTAACAATACCATGATCATCGTCAACTCAAAAATAAAAAAGGTTCACATCGAAAAGAGAAAGAGTGAAATCATTTTTGCCAAATGTCACTGTTTCTATTGCATCTGACAATACATACAGTATTATTATATCCGCGAGTATTACCTAAGTACTTATAGGTATGTGGGAGATTGTTTATGTTCATGTTAGTCGTTAGGTGCAAAAATGGATTGGAATTAATGGAGAAGAGACATAATGGTTTCAAGCATAAGTGAATTGAAACACCGATTTGATGTAGGTATATAAATAAAATAAATAAAAATAAAATAAATATTTTACAACAATACATACCTTGCCTTCATCCCATGTTAAGTAGCGAAAGCACTTGTGTTATGGAAATCAGACAACGAAATATACTTACTTAAATACTTTTTTTCTTTTAAATACATAATTATATAAATAAAACACCCAGACACATCCAACAAGTACTTAAAAGCTCATCACCTAAGCACCTGTCAGCGGTGGGAATCGAACCCACGGCCCTACGGAGCAGAGGCAGACATGCTAACCACTACACCAACGGGCCCGTCACATAAAAAACATATCTTTAGATGTTTTAGACGACTACTTTTTTTTAAACACAATGAATAAGCGTTTGACCACCACCTGCCTGATGTTAAGCGGCGATGGAGCACACTAATAAAATTGTTCATAAGGTATCTATTTTCCTGCGACTTGAAGACCTTCAAACTGTACTGCGCTGGAAACAGACTCTGGCAAGTCATTCCACATCCTGGCGGTTCGGACTATGAAAGTGGACGCAAACCTAAAAATATATTCTCTATAACTATCCCATATTAAGACAACCCCAACTTTTCCCGTTATGGGGGTCGTAAGAGGTTACCGAGGGAGTTCCCCAGAGAACGGGCAGCAGCGCTCTCTGTGAGTTAAACCACAACACCACTGCGATCGCCAACCCGCCTGCCAAGCGTGGCGATTACTGGCATTTCCCCAATGGAAAGAAAAAGAAAAAAGAACAAAGGAATTTATTAAAAAAATAAGGTACCTGAGGTAAATAAGGCCCAAGGGGTAATAAGGCCCACATTTCAAATTTCGTTCAAAAACATTTCTGTGACACTTCACTGTTTACGCACACGTGGACAATGTCGGTGTGAATGTTTTCGTATTGGTCCGCAGTCGCTAGCGCCGCTATCTTGCCAGTGGCGTGCGATGCGTTGATGAAGTGACTGGCTACTGTGCAATTTTATAAATTTCATGACAAGAAACTGTAAGTATTTTACTTTTTTTTTAATAATTGATTAATGACGCTATATTTATTATCTTAAGTATATCTCGTACGATACAATGGATATGGATTTTGCTAACCAGATAAAGTTTTTGTAGGTTTATTAGGTTATTTTGTAAAAACGTGCATGAGGATAATAAGGCCCATTGTAAAAAAAATAATATAAAAGTATTACATAGTTTTGTTAAATAAGAAAAGAACTGATAATTTAAGTTTTCAAAGACAAAGAACATGTTGTGATTGTACTAAGTACCTTAGTTAAGAGAACCTTCCTTCTTCCTTGAAACTAAATTATTTTTGATTAATATTGAGAGGGCAATGAGGCCCACGTTAAATAAATTAAGGAAAATAAATAAATAAGTAAAAAAACAACAATTGACTTTTATTTTAACTTATTTCTAGGTAAATTTAGGACGATTTACTGTATTAATAAAGGAAATTTCTATATGGGCTTTAATATACTACCGTAGTATAATAAGGCCCCTGAGAAGAGTTTTTAAATTGTGTATTTTCACTTTAAAAAATATGCTTTACTTAATTGTTTCTCACAATTTATCACAGCAAATTAAAGAAGCTATGTAAACAATATGTTTTTGATGTCCTATACACATAATACTCAGATTTAAAGTAATTTTTTTTTAGGTGGGCCTTAATTGCCACCGGTACCTTAGACCTAAATCTAACGAAGACACATTATTATGTTTTAACCCAGACTATGAAGTCCGCGAAGATTACGAAATATAGCGAAAATCCTAATAAAAAGTCTATTAATGTAGTTCAATGACTGCCGGCCGGGCAGGTTTGATTTTGCACTGTCACGAATACCTACCACACCGCGGTGCGTCTTGTCAGATAACCATTATCTATCTAGTATGTGATTGAATCAACGAGCTCAGTTTTCCAATTAGTTCGGTGCTAGTCTGTCAGAAGCGCGGACGGGTGACGCTCGAATATCTGTTATCAGTCAAATTATCGTAAAATCAATACTGCCAATAGTAAGTACAAAAAGCTTTTATGATCAAAACAGAAAACTGTAGGTACAGTTGGACGAGAATGTGGTCTACCACCCTAACATTGAAAGTCATATGAATGTCATTAGACAGTAAGGTTTAATAAGGAGTTTTCTTTAACATCAAAAGTGCGAATACGATCATAGAATAAAGTAGTTCTTTGCCTCTCTTTCGTTTTGAACTATCTTTGACAGATTGTTTTTTTTAAACTCCTCATTATCACTTGTCTCCTCAAACACCAAAATATATGGAAAATTATGTACTTCGGGATGCAAACTGTCAATTTACTACTAATTTAACAGTTAGAATTCCACTGTTTCCACAATTTCCATATTATATTTTGGTGGCAAAGAGACAGATTGAATGTGGTAGGTACATAGATCTGGGATTTACCCTGATACGCAGTAAGGGACAGAAGCTATTTTCTCTTACTCTTTCACTCCTGCGTGTTTTCCACGTCGATGTCATGTTTTTCTTCTAAACGCCAGTTTAGGATTGTCAATCTAGTTATTTTTGGTCTGAGCTTGTCTCAAGGAATAGTTGTACTCAATTAATGTTTTAGTGACACAGGAAGTGTCTCCAAAACTAATATAGACCACATTCTTAGCCGACCATAACTACTTCAGCAGCCCTAGCAAAGGCCTCAAGAAAGACACGACAAAGAAACAATAAGCGCTGTGATTGGCTGTTATGTCACACATCGTGCGACTTACCTTGTTTCAACCAGTCGCAGTGCCTGATATGTCTTGTCATTTCTTTCTTGGAGCGCATTGCTAGGGTGGCAGATGTGAAACTTATTTGAACTTACCAAAAAAAAGTTACCGACAGTGTCATGCATGACCGGTAGCTTGAACCATATGAAGAAAAAATTATAGAATAGGTACCTACCTGTTTTGATTCATCCTTGACCTTGATTTTGCATTTTAATATCGTAAAGCTGTGTTATGACCAAGACAAATTTATCTGTTGTTGTTTAAAATACAATCATGACATGGCAGTAATGCTTATGTACCTACGTATTATGTATTTGTTTTTTTTTTATAATCCTTACTAATATTATAAATCGGAAAGTGAGTTTTTTTGTTTTTTCCGCTTTCACGCCGTAACAACTAAACCGATTGCTATGAAATTTTACATACGTAAAGTCAGAAGTCCGGATTAAATAATAGGGTACTTTTTATCCCGGAATAAATTATATTCCCGAGGGAAACTTAGATTTTTCCATAGGAATGACAAGTTTTCTTATCTTAGTCCACGCGGGCGAAGCCGCGGGCGCAAAGCTAGTAGCTAATAATAATCAACTCAACTTAAAGTGGGTATTTTTATTAGCGTTTGGTTATATGGAGCATTTTATTTTATGTATGTACCTAGTTAACCTACGTATGTCAAATTATGTTTTATAATTTTGTGAACATTTTAGGCGTGATTCTCACCAAACTATTCTGTGTGTAATTGTATGTAAGATTATTTCCTTATTAACGTACCTATTTTACATCTGATGTAAACATGCATGTACGTGTTTATAGAGGTACCTACATATAAAATACTAAACCCGTTTAGAGATACTGACTAATGTATCAATTAACTGCATTAAACCTACAGACCTTAATCTTCTTCAGCCTAACGTTTATCCCAGATGCCCATTTTTTATTTGAGTTGGCTTGTGTAATTGTTACCGGGGCAACAGCCGAACCTATTGTTTACTTACACGTGATTTTTTGGCCTTGGAAAATATGATTATTAGGATGTCAAAAACAAGACGGCAGCGTCTTCTAAAGATACCATTAAAACCTACAAACTAACTTAAATAAAACATTTAAAAATTGAGATATGAGGTTTGCGATATTTGACGACATACTAAAATATAATAAAAAAAAATTGGAAATAAATACGCTTGGTGAACCGTGGGTATTTGCTTTAGCAAGTGCCTCTGCCTACCCCTCTTTGGGATTAAAGGCGTGAAGTGTATTTACTTTATTTTTTTTTTTACTCGAAATTTTTTAACTCTTTCCCGGACAGTGAACGCCTATAGTCGTCATAACAATAAAAAATCTATTGTGTCTATTTTACAATCCGCCAATGTGTTCACTTAGAAATTAAATTAATTTCCAATTTCTCTTTCAGATTAGATTAACAAAATGGCAAAGAAACCTCAAACTAAATCGACTTCATCGCCTATTCCAGTAAGTATCACTATGATGTAACGTCAAATCTCTGTAATTTATAGTGACGCGTGTCAAGAAAGTGTCATCATCTGGTCGCGCACAGGCATTATAACTCAATATTGTTCACCGGGTAGGTATATAATCAAAGACAAGCTCGAGCTTACCTTTGTTATTTTACTCGAAATTTCGACGCAGTTGCATGCGTCGTGCTCACGATTGGACTGAACGAAACGTCGTCGAGTAAAATAACACGAAAATGGAGAAAGACAGCTGATGCATTCTTCATGCATAGAATAGTAGGAATGAGTACGAGAAAGAAGGTGAACAGGAACCACTGTCTGTGCAAATTGCAAATTTAAGAAACCACCCATTTTAAATGTTCGTGTCGTGACCTTTCATTTGATACCCTACTTAAACATCTACTATATAAAAATAAGTCGGGTTTTCCTCCCTGACGCTATCACTCCAGAACGTACGAACCGACTTCCACGGTTTTGCATTCGTTGGAAAGGTCTCGGGCTCCGTGAGGTTCATAGCGAAGAAATTTCAGGAAAAAATTCAACAAAAAGCGGGTAAACGAAACGAACCCATCTGGTGGCGAAACGGAGTTCGCCGGGTTTGCTAGTGCTGTATAAACTTGACTTTTTGTCTCCAATGGGGAATTTTCTTTGACGTTTTTCTGACAAAACGCTCGATGAAACCAACTTTCAAACGGAAAAAAAAAACTAATATTTTAATAGCTTTATTAGTTCGAGACTTATGATGCCACAGACACATACAGACAGACACACAGACAGAAAACTTATAACACCGCTTTTTTGCGTCGGGGTTTAATAAAAACGAACATCATGGATAAAATTACCATTTCAGAAATTCTAAAACGAATAACTAAAGAAAAAAGAACCGACTTCAACCAGTAAAATATGTCATATATGTGGTTTTCTCATGGATGCCATTGTCGGAACTGAACCAAATTTATATGGGACCAAACGTGAAGCACCAGCTTTCAGTTGAGAACATCCTCCTTTTTTTTTGAAGTCGGTTAAAAATTAAATTTCCTTTTTCAGTGGGGCATCGCAGTGGCAATAGTGCTGTCCGCAATCCCCGTATTATTGGGTGTGTACGCGTACAATGCAATGATGGCCCCAAAGCCAGCCCCGAGCCTGGACCCTGAGCAGTGGTGGGGCCCTCTCCCCAAGGACC
>SJJU01037315.1:0-13618 GCA_012932125.1 Conopomorpha cramerella | reverse complement strand
CTGTACGGGCCATTCTCTGGAGACGTGCGCGTCTACTTTTGCCTCTTTTCATCGCACACGTTTTCTTGACTCCATACAAATTTATCTTTGTCCATCCCTGTTTGTTGCCAACTCTCCCCCTTCTGGGGCATGACGACCACATTACGGAGACTTTGCGTCGGGTCCTCGTCGCGTCTTCAGTCGTTAACAGGCTTCATATGTTCTTCGAGCTGTATGCCAGCGATTAGCAAACTCAAAGTTCCCTCGACTGCTAACCAGATCCCTAAAGTATATTGGCCCTGGCTCGATACGCTCCAGTTTATTAAGAGAAGAAGGGTTATCGTCAATCCAGTAATTTATAGGTCGCATTGAATTGAAGGCCATTGGTTACATAAGTAACTAATTGTGGCATGTCCTTTCTAAGACCATTTCACAGGGTCCTTCTACACGCGGTATATGCAATAAAATGCCTCTCGATTGAACTGAAGACTGACAATATTCTGCTTGGCAAGTGCCTCTGTGTACCCCGCTTTAGGATTGAAAGGTGTGAAAAATGAGAAATGTGTTTATTTTTCTCACCTTCATTTTCTCATCCCAATTTTTAGTCAGTTAGCATTTTCGTACTGCACCAAGCTGGTTTTTTGTAGTAGCTAGTCTTTCATCCGCATCTTCTCGTTCTGGTCTTTATTATTTTATAGAAAATATCATCTGCAAATTATAATTCCTGAATTAACTACCTGCGTTTTAGGGAGAGAAACCTTCGTGGCGTGAGAATGATGTGGAACAAGGGGGAGCCGCTGCCCCTGAAGACCACGTGGAATCCCTTCAGCCAGGACGTACCCTTCATCACGTTTGCGTCGCATCCAATATTTTGGCATAAAGGTACTTGTGATACTTCCATAACTCTTTCGCACATTTACAACTTGCTGTAACGCGCAGTGTTACTCACGTTTTTTTCCGTTCCCATAGTAATTTCGGGATAAATATAGACCGACTTTGGGGTCATGAGAAGTGAGAAAATTATAGTTGATGTTCTATTTGTCGGTCAGATCTAGTGTTGGCGTTCGATGGGCCAAATATCAATTGTCTATCGATAGCTATCGATAATTGAAAAAAACATGTACCCGCTCGATAGGACAGTTGATAGTATCGATACTATCGAGTGGGTACATAAATTTGACGTCCAACAGTCGATAGCAAAACTATCGAATATTCGGCAATACTAGTCAGAAAATGTCTAGTGGCCAAATAGGTGTAATTTCTTCAGTGGCGTGCACTGGCTTTTACGACAAGGGAGGCAGTAATCCCCAAGGATTGACACCTACGTGTATAGGTAACTTGTCTTTACGCTACCTACCTATCTATCTACTCACACACAAAACACAGTACTTCGTTAGCCTATGTCGTGGGTACAACAAAAAAAGATCTAGCAATAACTCTATTATTAGATCGGGTAGCCAAAATACTAAGGTATAGGCAGTGTCTTTTTGCCTATATGGTGTGCACGCCACTGAATTTCTTTGAGCTGTTGGTATTTTCCCGTTCATCCTCGCATCTTTAACAGACATAACTGTAAATGTATGAAAATGTTTAGTTAACGACCACTTACACTACTGTAAGCGAACATATTAATAATAATGGTCATAGACATTTTAAAACAGTATTGTACTTAATAACAATAGGTAAATACATGCTGTGGCAACCTGTAATTAAGTCAACGCTTTTTGTTCGTTAGTCTTCTGTTATTTTTTCTCTGTGTATGACTTGTTGGTTGTCTACACTAATATTATAAAGAGGAAAAATTTGTTTGTTTGTAATGAATAGGCTCAAAAGCTAATGAACCGGTTTTAAAAAATCTTTCACCATTCGAAAGCTACATTATCCACAAGTAACATAGGCTGTATTTTACCGCGAAATCCCCACGGGAACAAAAAAAAAACGCGAGTAACACTGCGCGGTACAGCTAGTCATAAATAAATAAAATAAAATAAATAAAAATACTGTACGTGACAGAGAGTATGTATTTTGACGCCGTGTGGTGACGGTTAATAGAATACATGTGTCACCATCGCAGCCCAACTTTTCCCCTTCGCGTTGGTCGTAAGAGGCGACCGAAGGTACTCCAGAGGACGGGCGGCAGCGCTCTCTGCGAGATAAACCACAACACCACTGCAATCACCAACCCTGCCAAGCGTGACGAATATTGCCACTTCCCCCAATGGATCATGGAAATCTTTGAGGCAGGCCCTCGTCCAGCAGTGGATGTCATGTGGCTGTTGACGTGGCAATACGTACTTAACTAAACATACCTCACTGACCATTGACCCGTCTATTTAAAAAAAAAGATTGGTGATGTCCTGGCCGAAGGTGGCGTGAAAAGTACTCGAAACCGGAGGTCATGTATGAATGTAGATGAAGCGAAAGGGGTATGTCAGGATCGTGACTAATGGAACTGTAGTCTCTGCCTATCCCACTGGGAGACAGGCATGAAGTGTATGTATGTATGTAATTAAAAAAAAACGGTATACCGCAGATGGAGCAACATTAGAAGAGCGCGCGCTATACGACATGGAAATCTTCGCGCAAAAACTTCAGCAGGCCATAGAAGCTATTACGTCATCGGCGTGTTGCATTCACCATTCACCAATTGTGATCCAGAGCTACGTGGGCGTCGCGTCCATGCTGCACAACAAGACTAGCATGGGCTTCTTCAAGGTCAGAGGGAAGTTCAGCTTCTAATGACAGCAGTTTGATGACAAAATAACGGAAATACATAGTACTCGATAAAATGCATTTTGTTATAATACTAAGACTCGATCTGCCACGATTTATTGGCATTGATAAAGCAGATAAACAAAATTAAAGAACGGTAAAAATGCGTAATGAAAGCTGTAGCTTTTTCTGCTCTGATCATAGGTATATGGTGATTGACGTCCTGTCAATATTATTGAATGGTTTTATGGTGAATATAGTGGAGTTTAATGGTTAAGATCGTTGGTATACATTAGGACCGTTGTTTTGAGTGTTAAGTTGTGGCTTAAAGTTGTATCTATAAAATATAAAATGTAACAAATAGTGTTTTTAGTTTTGGGCGATAATTTGTGGCATATGCATTAATTCGACTTACATTTAACTAAAGTTATGGTTAAGCACGCACTCTTTGCGACTTAAAGAATTCACTCCTAATTCTAAACGCAAATATTTGGGGATATTTATTACAATGCCTAATATGGTCACAAAAAAATTAAACTAAAATAAAATCCAAAACGTTTTATTGAACAAGAATTACTAACGGAAAAAAAGAAGAATCAACCTATCCTGCGTGTAAAATAATCCCGACCCATGGTCTTAGAAACGTTTCGACACAGTTGTGAATGTGTGTGAATGAAAAATAAAATGTTTGTTTTCGTCTCCATACACATCATGTTGTTTTTTTTTCATTTCTCCGCATTGCCGTCATAGTAAAAGATGTTCATATTTACGAGCCCAACAACGTGTCTAAGACCAGTGCTCGGGGTCCGCGCATAGCAGAACTTAATTATCGTTTTTCTATAAACTCATTACAGTATTTTTGGGTATTCCCTCTTTCTACATCTCCACAGCATTTGCCCTGCTGCATTTGACTGGCTCGAAGTGCTTTACTACTTCTGTAGCCCACTTTGCATTCCATTGCCTCAGCTTTTGCATCTTCTCAGCTTACCTTTGTTAACCAAAGATAGCTGAATATCTTATCGTTGGTTAATTTTCGCGTTTTCTCTGCGAGAATTTTCTTTCACGTTTTTCTGACAGATTTGCGCAAGGAGTAATGACAGTTCTCCTACTGTCAAACTTTGTTTGGAAAGTATGACAGTAATGACATTTCTCCGCCCAAAAATCTGTCAGAAATTTTTCTTTTTTTTGCTTTTTTTTAATTCAATTGCTGTAGTTTTGCTATCGGCCGTTAAACATTTTGAGTTACTGCCTTCAGTGGTTTTAGTTGACAATTCACAGGTACCCAAATTATCGCATTCATAATTCGAAAAACCCATGGGTCCACTGTCCATAGCAATCCGCCCGCCCCTTTTTGATGTTATGTTGGCGGTTCCGTGTTCTATAGGCGGCAATGACGCATACCGCAATTCGTGCATCTCCGATCTCAAGTTTTCCAGCTGGTTTATAGTGGCATAGTTGGCCTTCACGTATTCGAGTTCGTTCTGCACTTTTAAAAGGTCCTTAAGTAACTTAGTACAATCAAGATGGTCAAAAGTTATTGGCGGTAACTTTTCTAATTGACGTGTCACAAACACAGGTATATTATTAGGATCCACTTTTTTGAAAACACCAACAATATCATCCAAATCCCGTCTCTCCTTCCCTTTGCGTTTTCTGGTTGCTTTTCGTAAATTGCTCGTTATAGGTTCAAAAAGCAGCGACTTCGATTCGCTGATTTCGTCACTGGTAAAGGATGAAGAACATATTCGTAGGAGACTAGCTTCATCTATCACGGAAATCTTATTCTGGATATACGATAATAATTCGTCAACAACTAGTTTACATGAGTTGCACTTAACGCAATTTGTGATTTTGACGTGACATTGAGACAACGACTGACGAATTTACTATGTCAGTACTCGTTACTTTAAAAAACATTCCATGGTAGGTATTATCCTTAACTAGTGGACGCCCCGCGATTTCATTCGCGTAGTTTAGTAGTACCTGCATCACAAATTTCAAGCATCTAACTTGAGCGGTTTAAATTTTCATACAAAAGGATTTTCCCGTTAATTCCTGTTCCCGTGGAAATATCTGGAATTCCTTTCTTAGTGCACCCCTACGGCACCTAAGCTACGCCCGTTTCAAATTTCAAGTGCCTACGTTTAGCCGTTTGGGCTGTGCGTTGATATGTCAGTCAGTCAGTCAGTCAGTCATTCAGCCTTTCTTTTTATACATCCTTAATATTATGTTCATAATAGCAAGGTCTATAATATTCATAGTCTATAAATATACATATATTATATGAAAGACAATATGTAGTAATGAACCAATCATACATAGATAATGTAGGAAGGCACCTCGTAGATAATATGATCCTTACTTCTGATTATACTATGTCGCTGTACCTTTATGTAACCACCCTTACCTCAGCTAAAAATAACATTGCTTGATGCACAACATTAATATGTCTGCGATTAACTCATTAGCACCCACTGTACTCGGAAACTGACAAGTTATTTTAAACTCTATTACTTGGTAATAAAAGTCGTAATCAATTGAAGATTGATTATTCTTCTGGGCGTTAGTGGGTTAAAATAATTGCATATTTGTCGTATTTGGATCCAAATCACAACACCACTGCGATAGACAACCCGCCTGCCCAACGTGGAACGACTTGCCGGAGTATGTGTTTCCTGCGCAGTACACTCTGAAGGTCTTGAAGTCACTGGGGTGAATAGGTACCTAATGTACAAGTGTGCTCCATCGTAAACCAAATCGCTGCCTAACATCAGGCAGGATGGCGGTTTGACCACTTTGTTCATTGTGTTAAAAAAAAGACGTGGCTGTTATGGGCATTTCCCCCCAAATGATCAAAGAAATCATTGAGGGAGGCTCTCGTCCTGCAGTGGACGTCATGTTGATGTATTTGGATGTTCCTGTTCTGAGATTAGATAATCTTAATATTATGAATACTATCCGAACATAATCGCATTCACCGATAGAAATTCGTATATACATTGCTGCGCTAGTATAGAACCCACTCAGAGTAATACGTACGTGCAAACCAAATCCATTTGGTTTGCAAGAATGACCGTTTTCTTTTCAGAACTTTGCTCTGCTGAATCGGGAATTTTCTTTGACGGTCTTCTGAAAGATTATCCTGACAATCTTTCTGTCATTACTGTCATACTTTCCAAACAAAGTTTGACAGTAATGACAGTTCTCCGCTCGAAAATCTGTCAGAAGAACGTCAAAGGAAATTCCCCATCAAGTTGAAAGTTCGTATGCGTGCAATATGCTATTTTATTGCTATGTGAATTGAAGTGAAAATTGATTACAAACATCAAAAAAATCTTAAAATACCCTCTTAACATGATTGTAGCAGAGTACAAAATTGTGTGAATGGGAACTATCAACATCATCCGAGGATAGTTTTTAGAATATACTTAGACTGTCCTGTTATTTTGTACTTCTGTCTCTCTCTGGTTACTTACTAAATGAGAGAGATACAACTATAACTTATAAGTCTGTCAAGTATGTTTTAAAATCTGTATACTATACTGAGTTTCTGGTTTGGGCATATGGAGAGAATGGATGAAAGTCGATTGACGAAAGAGATTTATATGGGTGATGTAATGGGCCGGGTGAGTAGAGGTCGCCCCAGACGGACATATACAGACCAGATTGGTGATGTCCTGACCGAAGGTGGCGTGAAAAGTACTCGAAACCGGAAGTCATGTATGAATGTAGATGAAGCGAAAGGGGTATGTCAGGACCGTGACAAATGGAGATCTGTAGTCTCTGCCTACCCCTCTGGGAGACAGGTGTGAAGTGTATGTATGTATACCGAGTGTAAAAACACCTCGAGCTATGATCGAGTATTTTTTTATTTCCCTATGTTGTGGCCATAGTAAAAGTTGTTCATATTGACGAGCACTACAACGTTTCTAAGACCATTGCTCGGGGCCCTTTTACACTCTGTATAAATAAATATTTTACGTATGAAACGTTATTGAACCTGCTGTGTTTCCATTTTGACGTTAAATGCCATTCAAAGTGTGTCTTACTTTGAATATTTTGCTCACAATTATCCATAAAATAATATAACCATATAAGGT
This sequence comes from Conopomorpha cramerella, assembly GCA_012932125.1. Lineage (NCBI taxonomy): Eukaryota > Metazoa > Arthropoda > Insecta > Lepidoptera > Gracillariidae > Conopomorpha > Conopomorpha cramerella. Next base: position 6,827 of record SJJU01037315.1, on the reverse strand, counting down.
GACATTCCGCTCATGGGGTGATTTATTATTTAATAGAGGATCATGTGTAAATGGACTAATATAATAATAATATTAGAAGACGCCTAGACTAGGATAGCTTGGTATTAAAATAATGATAACATAAAATCAATTATTGTTGCCTAATTTAATATAATAATGGAATTATAATGTTTATTACTTAAAATAATATATTATTATAAATTGTACCGTCGGGTAACTAGGATGATGTTGAAGAATATCTAATGTATAAATTTTCCATGTCACAATGTTAGTTACTGTACTCCTCCGAAACGGCTTTACGAAGTTAAGTGTGAACCCTATAACGGCGATGGGCTCACCCCCTGTCACGTTGGGTTAAATACGCTTGGTGAACCGTGGGTATTTGCTTTATCAAGTGCCTCTGCCTACCCCTCTTTGGGATTAAAGGCGTGAAGTGTATTTATTTTTTTTATTTATTATTTTATTACTACACACATCAAAAGTGTCTAGGGATCAAGAACATTTTTAGCTCTAAAAAAATCTAATTTATTTAAATCATGTCTAATCTTCTGGATTGGTCTCCTACCTGATTCCCCATGCCTATATCAATGACTTATCACCATTCTGAATAAATTATGAATGAATTCAGTTTTTGTAAAATATATTCTTGATTGCAATCTTCTAAAATGTACTTAGACACTTTTGATGTGTGAAAAGTGCTTTCCTGTGAAACGTTGTTAAATAGTTCGATCTTGTCCCAGTAATGCAATTATTTTGTCTCGTGGTTAAACCTAGTTTAACCTAATTATTTGTATAGAATAAAGTAGCATTTTAATTTTGAACCTATTAAGACACATGCCAATTTCAGTTTTGACTAACCCCACCAAATAGGGTATATTTTTAGTTAACCACGGGACAAAATTATTGTACTAGTGGGACTGGACCTAATAGTTCTCGACGGTACAATGTAGATAATATTTATCTTGATGAAGTCTAGTCTATGATATGTTACATTCTATAATATTTATCTTGTAGCTTTTGCATTACGTGTAAGAACGAAGAAATACTATACATTGGTAGGTACTAGCATTTACGTTAAATATTTACATATGTTTACATTTTGATGGGTTCGTCGGTGTAGTGGTCAGCATGTCTGCCTCTATTCCGTAAGGTCGTGGGTTCGATTCCCACCGCTGACAGGTGTTTAGGTGATGAGCTTTTAAGTACTTTTCGGATGTGTCTGGGTGTTTTATTTGTGTAAGTATGTATTTAAAAAAAATGTATTTAAGTAAGTATATTTCGTTGTCTGAATTCCATAACACAAGTGATTTAGCTACTTAACATGGGATGAAGGCAATGTGGGTGTTGTTGTAAAATATTTATTTATTTATATGTTACGATCGGCCAAGGCAATGGTCTACAACCCTAAGGCTGAATGATTTAAGAAAGTCAAAACAGACAAGAAGTAAAATGTGTTTGATCACGATTTTTAAAAGCTATAGATAGACGACTTTTTTGGTATTTTCGACGCCTGTATACTCAATGTAGGTAACGTTGGCCAAGATAGTGGTGTATCAGTCACGTCATATGTTACTAAAACATCGATAAGTTAGAGATGTAATATAGTGACAAGTGAGAAATTAACTTTAATGTCGAATGACATTCTTAATGTCAGTTTCAACCTTATGGTGATAGCCCAGATGCTAGTTTTTGGCTAATTATTATATATGTTAGTTTTCTTTATGACTAGCCCCTCCTAGCACAGCGCTCTAAGAAAGATGTGGCAAGACATAGAACGCTCTGGGATTTGTTGAAACAAGCCGAGTCGCACGAAACGTGACATAACAGATAATAAGAGTGCCTATTTGTCGTGTCTTTCTTGACGCGCGTGCTAGGCCTGCAGAGTGCGTATTTGATCTATGACGTATATGGGCCTGCTGGGAGACAACCTCCTCGAGTTCTGCTCACCACTCTAGACTTTAAGAACGTAATATGTGTATGTAGATTTCCAAGAAATTGTAAGTTATTGCGTCATTGTCATCGTGGAGTTTGGTACCATTTCGCTTTAGTAGATACCAAGAAAAGGAAAAATACATTGTACGTACAAATTTTACGTATTCCAACACAAATTACCAAAAAATATTGTAGTCAAACAAATATTAGTACCTACCTAAACATGGTTAGATACTATCAATAGGTATTTGCCTAAACATGCAAGAATATTGCGAATTTGTAAATTAACGACGAGAGGAATGGGTAAGGTTAGTGAATCTGACAGTTTCTGATGGATGGTTTGAGTTCTAAATAAAAAAATATTACCACTACCGCGATTTTCTTACGAAGAAATGTGACATGAAGATTTTAATCGTTTGGCACTGAAGCGCAAGTGGAATATCCACCGTACAGATGACGTTGTTATTCTGTTTGTCAACTCCAAAGCACACTGTCCAAAGTGTCCAGTCGATAAAATACATTTAGGCACGCGACTTATACTGTCTGTATGAAATGCGCCTAGTCCCAGTAGTTCCAAAGTCAACCTTTATTTGTGTAGAAGGACCATTTAAAATTTGACCCTAGTAAGACACATGCCAATTTCAGTTGTGACTTAAACACCACCAAATAGGGTATATTTTCAAATAACCACTGCACAAAATAACTGTACTACTGGGACTAGACCGTGAAATGGTACCAATTTTAAAATTGGTTTAGAACTTAGGTCGGTATTTAAGATTACGTATCTACAAGATAATTGTTGCGTAATCAATGATCATGTCAATCGCTTGCTCTAATAGGGAATTTTCTTGGACGTTTTTCTGACAGATTTTTCAGAGAAACTGTCAAACTTTCCAAACAAATTTTGACAGTAATGACAATTCTCCTCCCGAAGATCTGTCAGAAAAACGTCAAAGAAAATTCCCCATTGAAACATTATCTGAAGAAACAGATGTAGGGTACATTCATGAGTCATGGTCACAATTTACTTTTGTACCGGTATTGTATTTGTTTATAAAACAGTGAGATTGTTTTCCTTAAAGGCAACCAGCCTATTATCTGTAGGTAATTGAATATACCTACTATTGTAATAATTTAATGTTAGTTTCTATTGTTGTGTCTAGTCTGAATGTGTACCTATTACTATTAAAGGAAATATATTGCAATATTTATTTATAGCGAACTTATTTATTGTAATCTGTTAAGTTTTTGCTATAAAATGTTTAAATAATATTGTTTTACTTTATTAAATTATATTCATTCTCAGTGTTATAATTACTTATTATACTTACTATTTGATCTTTGGCAAACTTAAGTATTCAATTAAACACTTGAATGCATTTTAGTGTTTTATTACTCATAAAATAACTTTACTTCACAAAGATACTTTAAAAAAAAATACTGAAACATACCAACGTAAAACCAAAAATAATCAAACCTTGGAAGTACTGTCACTTGGAAAATCGCAATTATCCCAAACAGATTCAAATAATCCAGCGGGTTCTAAATATTCTAACTCATCAACTTCTCTGACATATTTGATATCTTTTACCCAAGAATATGGATTCCCAGCGTTAGTCTTGTTTACAATTTGTGTTGCATTATTGGTAACATCAGCTTTAACTGTTGCTTTTTCTTCGCATTTGAAAGGAGTTGTAAACTTAGGTTTAGATTTTTTAGGTACTTGCTTTTTCTTCTTTAATGTTGGTACGTTTTCCGTTTTAATTTCTTCTGGAGCTGCTTTTCGTTTGGATTTCTTTCCAATTGTTTTTTTCTGTTTAATTAGAACACCATCGTTCATCGTAGTTTTATCTTTGGACGTTGATATTTTTGATTTCTTTTCTGGCTGAACCTGTACTAAGTGGCTGGTATTTTTTGAAATGTTTGTAAAGTTATCGGTGTTCTGTTTGTTTGGAGCAGCTGAAGTGTAACCATCAATAATACTCTGCGATATAATATCACTATTAGAAGTTAATGTATTGCAAGTGATATTGTCTTTTACAATATCTATTATGTTTTTGAGTGGAACATCATGCGTTTTTTTCACCGTGTCTTGAATACCTTTTATTTCTTTAGGCACATTATTGTCGTGTATGTCGATCCGTGTCTCCACATTTAAGTCGCATTCATTACCATTATCTATATTAACTGAAGCATCAGTTGCAGGAATAACAGGTGCTTCAGTGTTCAAGTCATGAGTTCCTTCTCCGTTAAAAGTAGAAGTAGATTCGACATTATCTACAATAAAAGTAGGACATTCTTTCACAACAGAATCACGTGCATCAAGATGATCTTTGCTAGTGACGTCAACAGCTGCAGTGTTTTCGGCTAAATCCAGGACGCCTGGAATCTTAACTGCAGCACCTGTATCTTCGTCATTAATTAGTTCTTTCATGATTTTTTGCAATTTTTCTAGAACCTGCAATGAATACGTACATGACACCTCTTTACATTAGCTAGGATTTTAGGCTAGACACGACTTCTAAGAGCTTCTACTCTTACATTATACAGAAGGGAAACTACGGAAGAAAAGTTTCATGTGAAACGATGTCAGTCGGTTTATCCTGGTGTTGTTTTCGTTGCGGTAAGTGCTTTGATTAGAGTCTACATTATTTATGTACATTACGGAAACGAAATGCACTGCATTAAAATCCCGTTAAGATTAAGGGTATTTTATTGAATTAGTGTCTTGTACCTGAACTTTCAATCGGGAAGGTTGTGGATTTGCTACTGGCTGTATACGTGCACTGTTGGTATTTTATTCATAATCTATGTACACTACGAAAACGTCGTGATAAGACCCGCATATCACACCGTGTCACATTGCGTCAAAACGCTTGGTAACTGTAGTTTCAAGAAACTGAGTCTGAAGAAGAGATTTAAATGCTACAAGTTATTTATTAAGTGTCATCTAAATACTGTATTTGCCGACTGTATATGAATACAGAGTGTAAAAGGACCCCGAGCAGTGGTCTTAAAAACGTTGTTGGGCTGGCTGGATGCGGAGAAAAGCAAAATTGTTTTCCTCCGGAGATGAAATTTTGTATGGGGATTGAAAACTTTTTTTGCTTTTCTCCGCATTGTCGCCATAGTAAAAGTAGTTAATATTGACGAGCACAACGTTTCTAAGACCATTGCTCGGGATCCTTTTACACGCAGTATATTAACTCAAAGGTAACCTGTAAAGAAGGCGCATCCAGCTCGTGGTCACGCCTAATGGCCACCAGTTCTGCGTAGTATTTCTGTGCATGGGTTACAGGGATGGACTTGTTCAGGTACACCAGGTCTTCCACGAGGAAATGTATCTGCATGAGGCGGGTCTTCATTTGACGCGTCTGTGAGTGTGGTGGTAAAAGTGAAAAATATTACTATAGTTAATAAGTTACTCTTATCTATAATTTATCAAAGAAAAAGGAAAAATCAAGAACGAGTATATAGTTGTATCATGGTTTGGTAGGTGAAATACAGTTTACGACCTATTTTCATACTTTATTTATTTTATTTCTATTATCTTACTTTTATCGAATACTAACTGACTCGGCAAACGTTGTTTTGCTAATATATTATATTGAAAATTCCGGGATGGCCTGTAAATGTTATTCCAGTTTATAAGGTATCTGCGTGCCAAATATCAACCAAATCTGTCCAGCCGTTTTGACGTGATTCGCGGACAAACAGACAGATTTTTTTCCAAAAATATGGTATTCGGATTCTGTAACGGTAACTTGGTATAATCCACTGGTTTCTCGTAAAAATAATCTATGTACAATTTTGGACCCCGAACAGTTTTATTATAGTATAAAATAAATAGATGTAAGTAGGCATACAAAAAGTCTGAAAAACCTACGAAGGAATTTGATTACAAAGTTGCAAGTTCTGGTGCCTGAGACTAGAATATCTACAGTAACTTGAATCTCTATGGTGAACCCGAGAGGAAAGCCATTGTCGTGTTGGTGTGCAATTTACCCTCTCGAATAGTTAAAATAGTATCTACACATGGGAGCATGAAAGGCGTGACATTGAATGACAGGATAAGGAATAGTGTGATAAGAGAATGTTGCGGTTCAAAAGAAGATGTAGCGAGATTGAAAAGGGCATGCTACGGTGGTTGGAGTGAATGGATAAAAGTCGATTGACGAAAGAGATTATGGGTGATGTAATGGGCGGGGTGAGTAGAGGTCGCCCCACAAGGACATACATCGATCAGATTGGTGATGTCCTGGCGGAAGGTGGCGTGAAAAGTATTTGAAACTGGAGGTCATGTGTAAAAAGATGTATGAATGTAGATGAAGCGAAAGGGGTATGTCCGGACCGTGACAAATAGAGATCTGTAGTCTCTGCCTACCCCTCTGGGAGACAGGTGTATAAGTATGTATCTACACATTTTATTATACGGCTGCCCGGCCTGTCGTAAGAGGCGACTACAGAGGGACGAGGAGTTGAGGGTCAATCAGAACCTGACCAGACCTGTAAAACAATTCCTGTGGAGACACGGTAGCGAGGTGTGGTCCCATGCTATCGCCCTGCACCGTAGAGGGTAAGAAGGAGGGGGGCTAGTTTAGTCCGCCATGTGTCCGCGGACAAAGTGTGGTGCCACACCGATGCGTTCTTTAGAGATCCCGGAGTCATGCATGGCCATCGGAGATGTTTTATCCGGTGTGAGTCCCAACATAACCTAGTCACTTCTAGGTTTGGGTTTCAGGCCCTTCTGTGTTTGGGTATCCATAACGGAAAAAAGGTTTTAGGTACCTACCTATTAGTGGCGAAGCTTGGGGGCAAGCCGGTAGTAGGTACAAGACAAGCCTATGCCAGGCACATTAACAAATATTTTCAAGGAAATTAAGTAGCGTAGGGAC
>SJJU01037298.1:0-16177 GCA_012932125.1 Conopomorpha cramerella | reverse complement strand
CGCGCCAGTCCCTGGGCCGCGCCGCGCACGTGTCCCTCCTCTCCCTCGCCTTCCACACCGGCCTCTACGAGCCCCCGCACTCCACTGCGCTCACCTTCACCAGGTATGTGTAGTGTGACGCACCGCGTGTGCTCGCAGCCCAGTCCCTGGCCGCGCCGGCGCCACGTGTCCTATCCTCTCTCCGCCTTCCACATGCCGGCCTCTAGCGCCCCCGCACTCCACTGCGCTCACCTTCACCAGGTATGTGTAGTGTGACCACGGTGTGCTCGCGCCAGTCCCTGGGCCGCGCCGCGCACGTGTCCCTCCTCTCCCTCGCCTTCCACACCGGCCTCTACGCGCCCCCGCACTCCACTGCGCTCACCTTCACCAGGTATGTGTAGTGTGACCACGGTGTGCTCGCGCCAGTCCCTGGGCCGCGCCGCGCACGTGTCCCTCCTCTCCCTCGCCTTCCACCCCGGCCTCTACGCGCCCCCGCACTCCACTGCGCTCACCTTCACCAGGTATGTGTAGTGTGACCACGGTGTGCTCGCGCCAGTCCCTGGGCCGCGCCGCGCACGTGTCCCTCCTCTCCCTCGCCTTCCACACCGGCCTCTACGCGCCCCCGCACTCCACTGCGCTCACCTTCACCAGGTATGTGTAGTGTGACCACGGTGTGCTCGCGCCAGTCCCTGGGCCGCGCCGCGCGCGTGTCCCTCCTCTCCCTCGCCTTCCACACCGGCCTCTACGCGCCCCCGCACTCCACTGCGCTCACCTTCACCAGGTATGTGTAGTGTGACCACGGTGTGCTCGCGCCAGTCCCTGGGCCGCGCCGCGCACGTGTCCCTCCTCTCCCTCGCCTTCCACACCGGCCTCTACGCGCCCCCGCACTCCACTGCGCTCACCTTCACCAGGTATGTGTAGTGTGACCAACACGTGTTTACTTCACTCACAGGACTGAGCGGCTCAACTGATCACCGTATAGCTTAGGTTCATTGCACCGTGTCATCGGCAGAACTTAGGTTGTTTATACTGACCCCATCAATAGAGCAGAAGAAAAATATTGAACAGCGTTGGGCACCACTGCCTGGTCTCACTAAAACTGACTTGAAAATTTAATATCACTTAATAAGATCTTTTTTAACCGACTTCAAGAAAAGGACGATATTCTCGATCCGCCGGTATTCTTTTTAAATTACCTCAAAACTTTTGAATGCGTAAACCGATTTAGATGACTTTTTTATTTTGTAAGCTAGAGCTTTTGGTCACATTGAATTTTCGTCCAGTTCCGACATTGGCATGAGAAAAGCACAACTTTGTCAAATTTTACTGGTTGAAGTCGGTTCTTCTTTTTTTTTTCAAGTTATACCACAAAATACATCAGCACATTCGCTTCATTTACTGCAACAACGCGATATCTCAAAATGTAACACTGTTCAAATAACAATCTTATTACTATTACTAATGATTCTTTTCACAATAACAAAATATTGTGAAATATCGCGTTATTGCAGTAAATTACCGACATATATAAAAAACAATACGTATCCCACAGATCAGAAATAGACGGCATAGAAGAGGTCCCGAAGGACCATTTTCCCGGCAACGTGACGGTGACCATATCTATAGTGGAGCAGCCGGGCGAGAGACGGAAGCCGAGGTGCGCCATCTGGGAGGACGACCACTCGTACGCCATACGGACGCCGGAGGTGCTCTTCTCTACGCCGCTGGAGAGAGACGAGACTATCGATAACTTTGGTGAGATTATTTTAATACGTGCATACATAAAATTGGATAAAGGGGTATGTCAGGACCATGACAAATGGAGATCTTTAGTCTCTGCCTACCCCTCTGGGAGACAGGCATGAAGTGTATGTATGTATGTATAAAGTTGGATACCTACTGGCAGTGGCGTGCACTGACTTTTACGACAAGGTAGGCAGGAATCTTCAAGGATTGACACCTATGTATAGGTAACTTGTCTTTACGAAATATATGTAGGTACCTACATATCTACTCAACTACAAAAAACAGGACCTTTGATAGCCTATTTCGTGAGTACAACAAAAAAATATCTAGCAATAACTATATTATTAGATTGGGTAGCCAAAATACTAAGGTAGGCAATGTATTTTTGCCTATATGGTGTGCATACCACTGACTACTGGGTATAAAAATACCTCGAGCAGTAATCTTGGAAGCGTTGTTCGGTCATTCAAAGAGAACGACTTTTACAACGAGAATAAAAAGGAAACAACGAGAAAGGCCTTGTTTTTTACATTTATACGAATTTTGTTCGTGTTATATATATTTCACCTTTATAACTCATTATGAAAATACTATGTTGTTTTGTGCAGCCCACCTTCTGAGCAAATCTGGAAGCAAAGCTCCTGAGTGTAAGAAATAGAGTAGAATTGAATTAGAGTGACAATAATAGAGATTTATTTTGCAATATGTTTTTGTAGATATCATTAATTGCACGCATTTTTTGTTTAATAACTATAATTTAGTCATATGTATATACTTACGTTACCAACAGTCTATGTAATATACATAATAGAAATGTATTATAATATTATTTGGTAGTGTTTGACCTATGCAATACTTTGTAAATATTCTTTGTTTCACTGACATTCAACAAACATAACGTGAAAACGATGCGACAATGATTTTAAACGTCACGTAATTAACACATTAAATACTTTTTTGTAACCTTCATGCATGCAAAATCCCAACGGAAAAAAAGAAAACAAAAACACGTGTTCTAATTTCAAACACTTTGTAGTATCGGAGCCAGTGTCCCGCGAGCGCCCGAAGCCGTCTCGTCCCGCGCCGCCGTCCCCACGACTTCCGCCCAAACCTGACGTCACACAGATACGGAATCCGGACCAAGACACGCACAGTACATCCGATTTCCTCAACATAAGCGTAGAAAAGGACGCACGTAGCGCGCCGAAAGAGAGGAAACTGAAAACCGAAGAGTCGTTTGACTTCTTCGGTATGATGGAGAAGAGTGGTACGGACGATGTGTTCGCGGAGTTTGTGGGTGGTGCTAAGATACAGGATAATGTTAAGGTATGTAAAATCGACTGTAGATTTTAGATTATTAAAAAAAATACACTTCACGCCTTTTAATCCCAAAGCGGGGTAGGCAGAGGCACTTGCTTAGTAAGCAAATACCCACGGTTCACCAAGCGTATTTAACCCAACGTGACAGGGGGTGAGCCCATCGCCGTTATAGGGTTCACACACCTTTTTGTGTGCGGGTTTCATCACGATGTTGTCCTCAACCGTACGGGCGTTGCGTTTGCGTATAGGCTCTGAAAAAGAGTCCCATTGGTACACGTACAGTAGCCGGACTCGAACCCGGGACCTCCCGGTTACAAGTCAAGTGTCCGACCAACAGATTTAGATTATTAAGTACAGTTCATTTGCTTTTAGAACATACTTGACAGTTTTTGACCTTCCATCTTGTACTTCCACCCTTCTTCCCCGTGGACATTTGAAGCAAGCGGACGTGTTGTGTATTTTCTCTCCGCGATTTAAATTACCGAAAAGTAATAATAACCCGTATCAACTAGATAAAACTAGCCGTAATTGAGTGAGTGAACTACGCGTCGCATAATACATTTTTACCGACTACGCGGTCTACGCGCACCGCAAGACCGTGAGCTACCCGCCCCTCACCTCACTGAGCAGCGTGAAGGTTTACCTCACCCCCGCCAAAAAAGCAAACAAAGAAAAAAAATACTACAGTGATTGACTTGCATACACCAAATTTGCACATCTAATTGTAGCACCGATAGCGCAAGCGGCTTACGGCTAAGTCTGGTAAATCGGAGGTCACAGGTTCGATTCCCAGGATATAAGCAAGTTTTTAAGTTTTTAATTTGTCTTTTTTTTGCTTGTTTATATTTTCTTTTTACAAATATTATATTCCAATAGGGATCTGAACAGATATTTACCTATTTATATAAACATAAAATGTTCAAAACACCAGAAAAATCTAGTTCAGTCCCAGACGTGCAAAATTGCCATTTATCTCCCCCCACCTTTGTGGCGGCTAGGAACAAGAGAAAGAGAGAAGACAGAGAAATTGAAAATCTCAAAGAAGATTTAAAGGCGGAGATTAAATGTTTGCTTAAGGAGATGAAAATTGAACAAAGTGAGCAAACTTCAACAATTCTGTCTACCCTAAAAAATATACAAAGTTCTAACAACTCCATTGAGGCTACCATCTCGTTTCTGTCCGAACATAACAAAGAACTGTTGAAAAAAATCGAACGGCTTGAATTAGAATCTAAGAAAGATAAGGAGTATATTCATATTCTAGAAGAAAAACTGGAAGATAACCAACGTATTCAACGCAAATCGAATATAGAAATTAAAAATGTACCCCTTGAAAATTCTGAAAACAAAAATGATTTCTTGAATATGCTTTATAAGCTCTCAGAAACACTGGACGTCAAAATTGCCAAAACAGATATAAAGGACGTAATGAAGACAAGGAATAAAAAAGATAAAAACGCAATTATAGTGGAATTCACAAATACATTTATTAAAACAGAAATCATAAAGGCGGCAAAACTATACAATAAAAAGAATAAAAACAATAAATTGAGCTCAAAACACTTGGGCCTCAAATCTAATATGGACGTACCTATCTATATAACCGAAAATCTCACCCAGAAGACGGCCAGACTATATTTCTTGGCCAGAGATCTTGTAACGACAAAACAGTATAAATACTGCTGGACCAGCTTTGGAAAAGTGTACGTACGGCAAGACGATAATTCTCCAGTCATCACTATCACGAGCGAAGCCCAAGTTCACCAACTACAAATGAAATGACTAGACTGCCATTTGCCTTGTTGTACCATCAATTATTTGCTTGCTGTTTATCTCATAATTTTTACTCACATACACAATCAGTCACAAACCTACCTAAACATCACTAATAGCTATAATAGCTACAAATATAGTATTACTCGACACACATATAACAAATACACACAAAAAATCACACTTTCACAAATATCCTTTACATTACACATTTTATACTCACTATCTTACAGTCACATATTCAATAAATTTACACACCCAAACAGAATAATTACCTCCTTTAAAAATATTACATTCAAAGTAGGTACTACTTATGATCAACCAAAACGTATTGCTACTGTTGGTATGTATGGTTCATTATATTATAGTTGTTTATCGGTACTTCAGGTTCATAACGTTCAATATTTCTGCTACGACTACGCCCTACAAAAGGTAAATTTATTACTATATTACAATGACTGACAACGAACTCATTCTACAGAATTTAGACGACGTAAATAATGTCACTAGCATAAAATGCTCGATAGAGGATTTAAAAGATAAAATGCCTAAAAACCGACAGCTATTGTCTATAGCTTCACAAAACATACGAAGCATTTATAAAAATATTGATGATCTTGATCTAAATATAAACCAGATTCCTTATGACATTGATATCATAGCATTAACAGAATGTCGCATAGTCTCTTATAAACCGATCCCTATAAAAAATAACTATCTAGGTTATCAAACGACGCGAAAGGTCACACAGAATGATGGCGTGGTCATATATGTGAATGAAAATATTGATCACACGGTTACTGAAATACCTCTAAGCGATGCATCATGCCTAGAATTAAAATTACCGAATTTCATCATAATATGCATTTACAGATCTCCGTCAAACACAAATATAAGCTCTTTTATACATTCTCTAGATACATACCTACAATCAAATAATTTTAGAGAAAACGTCATTATTATTGGAGACCTAAACATCAACATACACATTGAATCGATCGACTCCAGAAGTAGTGTTTACCTTGACATGCTGTCTGCATACGGCGTGCTGCCATGCCATAGGTTAGATACTAGACAAGGTAGCTGCTTGGATCATGTGATGTCTAACATAGATCCTAAATGCCTTTCTGCAAATGTTGCGATACTAGACACTACAATAACCGATCACTCCATGATCTTGATGAATATCTATAAGAGACAAATCTCGTATCAGCATATCCGATCAAAAACAATTATAAACTATACAGAAGCACTAACAACCTTGAAAGAAAATAATCTACCAACCTTAAATAGTATAAATGATCCCAATATTCTAACAGAAAGACTTATAAATATGATAACCGACGCGATTAACACAAATACCGTAACTGTAACTGTACCTAAAAGTAAAAGAACATTGAAACCTTGGATTTCAGATGGAATACTGAGATGTATTAAACACAGAAACAAATTACAACAACAACTTAAGCAAGATAAAACTAATGAAATATTGAATATTACCTACAGAAGATACAGAAATTTTTGTAACAACCTTATAAAAAAACTTAAACAAAAATATGAAAAAGAACTACTGAATAAAAACAAAAATAATAACAAGTCTCTATGGAAAACTATAAAAACAATAACCAACCTTAACAATAAAAAAGCTAAAAATATGGAACTGATAAATCTAGAAAACACGGCTCAGCTTTCAGCGGACCGTGTTAACAACCATTTTAATAACATTGGTAAATCTCTAGCGGAACTAAAACATACTTCCACACTTTCCTTAGACAGCTCGGAATATACTAGTTACTTCAGAACACTCCCTGTACAATCAAACACAATTGGTATTATTAATCCGGATCCATCAGAAATTGATATTATTATTCGTAATCTAAAACACGACTCAGCTTCTGGGTGGGATAACATTCCTACAAAATTTATAAAAATGGCTAAAGTAGAACTTATTCCTGTATTGTGTCATCTAAGTTCATTATGCCTAGAACAGGGTATTTTTCCCGAACTCTTAAAACGGTCAGTCATTCATCCTGTCCATAAGGGTGGCGACAGAGATGAGGTCAACAACTACAGACCTATCTCAGTTCTCACGGTAGTATCTAAAATAATCGAAAAAATAGTTAACTGCCGTCTTGTTACTTATTTGAATAGATACCAATTACTTTCAGACCATCAATACGGTTTTCGTGAGGGAAAGTGTACGGAAGATGCAATACTCGACCTTACAACTTGTATCACTAAGGCTACTGATGCTAAAATGAAATCTCTATGTGTTTTCCTCGACTTAAAAAAGGCGTTTGACACCGTTTCCGTTCCCATTCTTCTTCGCAAATTAGAGATCTATGGTATTCGTGGATCCTTCTTAAAACTTCTTGCTAGTTATTTGCAAGAAAGGTCTCACAGAGTTAAACTTGACCAAAATATATACAGCACAGATCTAAAATCTACCGCTTTTGGCGTTCCGCAGGGTAGTGTCCTTGGACCTACATTATTTCTCGTTTATATAAACGACCTGTGCAATTTTAATCTCAAGCAAGGAAAAGTATTCTCCTACGCAGATGACACAGCACTAATATTTCATGGGAAGGAGTGGCGTGAAGTTCATAAAATGGCTGAAGAGGGCTTTACGGCGATTACGAACTGGCTGAACCTAAACTTATTAACACTTAATCTAACTAAAACTAACTACATGACTTTCTCTACTCGAAAAACATCACAACCTAGTACTAAATATAAATTATTAGCTCACACATGTAAAGGAAATAAAGAAATGGTCTGCAACTGTGAGCCAATTCAAAAAGTAGCACAAACTAAATATCTAGGAGTAATTATTGATTCTCACTTAAATTGGTATCAACAAATAGAGATGATCACCAACCGAGCACGAAAAATGATTTGGATCTTCAAACATTTACGTCACATAGGAGAAAAAGATTTACTAATATATATTTACATCACCCTCGTTCAATCAATACTATTATACTGTCTAACAATATGGGGAGGCGCGAGTAAAACCAAATTCATCAGTATCGAAAGAGCGCAAAGATCAATTCTAAAAATAATATTATTTAAAAACAAACGCTATAGCACAGAAAAACTGTTCGATGAAACCGGTTTAATGTCTGTTAGAAAACTTTACATACTAAACTGCGTTCTAAAAACTCACCGAAATATAAAAGTTGACAATAACATTATACTAAAAAGAAGTACACATAAGGTAATAAAATATGAGTATGTTAGAACAACATTTGCCAAGCGACAGTTCATGCACCAATCTAAGTACATCTATAATGCTATTAATAAAAACACAAATATTTACACAAAAAACTACGTAGAATGCAAAAAAGCAGTACAAAATTATCTTAAGTCCCTAAATTATCACGATACAGAAATAATCTTACAATAACCAGGATTTACTCCCAAACCTACTTACACCTGAAATATACTCAATAACAAACACACACACATACACATAAGCACTCATACACACACGCACGCACACACACACACACACACACACACACACACACACACACACACACACACACACACACCACACACATACAAACACACCAACACACACACACACACACACACAACACACACACACACACACACACACACACATAACACACACACACACACACACACACACACTACACACACACATCCACAACACACACCTCCGCACACACACACAACACACACACACACCACACACACACAGCCACAGCTCCACACACACACAACACACACCAACAACACACACACACACACACAGCCACACACCACAACACATGCAACACACCACACATACACACACAGCACACACACACTATCCTCACACAGCTGCGCACACCACACACCAGCACACACGAGCCACACACACACACACACACACAGCTCCAACACACACACACACACACCCACACACAAATACCTAATCACCTAAAATACCCCAAAAAAAAGAAAAATTGTTTATTCTTTGTTTAAATTTATTTATCTAACTATAAGAAACTCGGAAGAGCGGTGTCTTCTGATACAGGCATGTATTGCTTACTAGAAGGCCCCAACCTTATGTTATATAGTGTAACTTGTGCAAATTGAAATAAAGATTTTTATTTTTTTTTTATTTTTTTTTTCTTTGACAATTTACTAAGTAAGTGAGATAAAACTATATAATTTCCGGCAGTCGAGTATATTTTAAAAGTTATAAACAGTGAGTTTATGCTTGATGTTGTCGAAGACGTTTTAGCACACAGGTTAATTTCACCCGGATATCCGGTTATTTATTCTGGATATTTTGGTATCAGAGCTCGTAAATACGTATTTAGGTTGGCGTATGATCAATAGCGGGATTCAAATCTACGAATTCCGGAAAGAAGTTGATAGACCATTCGGCCATATAATGTCTTGTATATAATGGTCTCCTAATATGTAATTGGGCTAAGTACTTTTGATACAATTTACTTTGCCGAATCATTTTGGTGATCGTTGTAGTCTGTATCAATTTATTTTGTAGAGCTCGATTTACGAAACACGAAACATAAATAATACAAAAATGCGTTGTCCCTAGGTTAAGCTACGTGTTGCATAGGATAACATAGAACGTAGCTTAATGTTCACATTTGTATTTTAGCCGTTCGACAACCAGCCAATGTTCAGCGACCTGCCGGCCCCCAGCACGAACGACGCCCAATCAGCGTCGCAGAACGCGATGGGTTTCGATCCGTTCGGACTGAATGATCCAATCAAACAGGACCCACTGTTGCCGCCACAACTTATACCTACCCAGGATCAGAGTAAGTTTTAGTAATAGGTATGTAAGTCTAATATCGACGATAATTCCTCTTTTTCTTCGTATAATAAACACTTTCGGGGAGTGTAATCAGAGGCAATTATAGTAAAAAAAACTGATAGTAGATCGCATTGAGTAGTGCTGTTGTGTTGTGGTTTACCTCACAGAGAGCACTGCTGTCTAGACTCTGGAGCGTTCCCTCGGTCGTCTGACATGCACCCCCACGACGAGTCTGGGGGGGGGGGGGTAGACGCATGTATCATATATCATCATATATCTATGAAGCCGTCACCGCAAATAAATATGGCTAATTAAGTAAATTACCGTGTTACACGTAAGATATGACAGGATATTATTCGTCAATTTCTTATGGCCTTCTGTATGACTATTGATAACATTGTCATATCACCCCATTCATATACAGGGTGTCCCATATAGATATAGATGGGACTTAGACGAATCGAACAAGCCTAACATGACCATAGAAAAGTATCACTAGTGTTGAGATGTAGCCAATTATAGCTAAAATTGGCTGTATCTCAACACCTAACTACTAATTGGTGTCAGTGTGACGTGCCTATTTTGGGGCACCCTGTATATTTAACCTATCATTAACGCCAACAGATCGTCCACAAAGCGTGCCACTAGACCCCTCGCACGACAGTAAGAGGGATCCGCTCTCCGACTTGGGTTTCCTCGGCGCCAATCTGCCTTCGAGCAACGCCTCTAACGCGCCCAATACCGCCAACGTTGGCGGAGTGGGCGGTAGCGTGTCTGCCGGAGCCACGCCCAGAGCTTCCCCGGCACATCAACCGGATTATAGGTATGTATAGAGACCACAAGCCGTGTGGTGACGGCGAATAGAATACATGTGTCACCACCCCAGCCCAACTTTTCCCGTCATGGGGGTCGTAAGAGTCGACCGAGGGAGCTCTCCAGAGAACGGGCAGCAGCGCTCTCTGTGAGTTAAACTACAACACCACTGCGATCGCCAACCCGCCTGCCAAGCGTGGCGATTACTGGCATTTCACCCAAATGACGGATCTCATTGGGGGAGGCCCTCGTCCAGCAGTGGACGTTATGTGGCTGATGATGAGAGACCACTTGACGCACAGAGAGTTTTTAATGGAAGTGTCATTTGTGTGTGGTTTGGGTGTCACAAATTATCGAAACCCCTTTCTCGCGCGGGATGATATGAGATACTAGATACTAGATTAATGTGATCACTTTACTGTACTGTTAAACTGTAAAATTTTTCTGAAATAAAGATTATTATTATTATTATACCTAATATGGGAGAAGTGCAGCAGATTTCTCTCATGGATAGAAGTATCTTTGTAGCGAAACCGGTGCCATACCTCTCGGTATCTTTGCTTATCCTAATAAATGTTTCTGGGTAGGGATAATCTTTGTGTGTGCAATGGATGGAAGTTGAACCCAAAAAGATAAAGGTCCATTATCTTTTTCCGGGACAACTTACTTCGTGAAAATACATCCCAGGATATTTGTTTATATGAGCCGTAAGACTTTCGTACACAATAATTATAATACTAATACATATTTTGTTTATTTACTTTCAATATAAATAAATACTTAATACATTGACTTCAAATTCATTAATCAACCTACGTGATCACTGCTATAATACTTTTCAAAATCTACCTTTAAGTTAGGTAATCTATCTTATATATATAAAACAAAGGCGGGTTTGTTACAACACTTATAACTCAAGAACGATTCATCCAATTAGGCAGAAAATTGGTGGGGACGTAACTTAGAACCAGGAGAATAACATAGGATGCTTTTTATACCGTTCCTGTGGGACTTAGTGCAGTATAGAGGGTGCTATAGTTTGTATGACATACTGAAACTTCGCGAATGAAATCGCGGGGCGTCCGCTAGTTTCATATAAAAGAATCGAAGCACCGCAAATTCATTTATCTATCATTTGTCTTCTGTTACTTCAACTTAGTTTGTAGAGTAAGGTAGCTTTGCTCAAAACCCAAGCATGCCCTTTATTATAAAATACAAACCGTTTATGTTCCAATTTTAAATATCTAACTGTAGGAAACAATCTTTTGTCGTACTAGCCGATCGCACTTTGAACCTGCGAAATCGCCAGAAAACGAGAGAGGGAAGAAACCAATGGACATCTTCGGCGATATCCTTGGCAGCCAGGGTTACGACTTCGCCAAGAAGGAGCAGGGCCCGAAGACCATGAACGCCATGAGAAAAGAAGAAATGGTTAGGGAAATTGATCCAGAGAAACTGAAAGTTATTGAATGGGTAAGTTTCATGTTGTAGGTAGTGCTGTTGAAAAGAATACACTTCACGCCTTTTAATCCCAAAGCGGGGTACCCTCTGCCTACCACACTAGGTACTAAAAATAAATTAATTTGAATTTGTGTCCACGGTTCACCAAGCGTAATCCAACGTGACAGGGGGTGAGCCCATCGTCGTTATAGGGTTCACACACCTTGTGGTGTACGGGCCTTCAGGACAACACCGTGATGAGACATCTCTGACGGCTCTGATAAAGAGTCCCATTGGTACACGTCCAGTAGCCGGACTCGAACCCGCGACAAGTATCCGACCAACTGGACCACAGTGCTGTTGAGACATTTAATTTTATTCTTAAGACTGAGACAGTCACAAGCTTGACAGCTACACCGCAGACAAGCGACGCATGTATCCATGCACTACCAGTGCGCACGAGACTGTCACTATATTTTGTGTGGACATAGGTTTACATACGGACACTACATTCAACACCTAATACCTACTGATTTAGAAATAACATTCCAAGCGGAAGTCTAGTAGTCCGAAGCCAGTTTCTGTAGAATCTACTCTGAAACTACTGTCTGTAAATGGACTCCAACCCCTCTAGCAAAGGTCTCCAAGAAATGACAACACATAAAGCGATGTGATTCGTAAAAAAAAGTAAATTCGTTAAGCGCGATATATTTGCTTGCGCGTGATTGGGCTTCAGGAGTTGTGAATGTCCCAAAACTGAAAATAAATTTCGACCTTCCCCGTTATATTGTTTTATTGTCTAATTCTGTGCCGAATATCATAGACTTCAATAACATTGTTTGGCGGTGAAAAGGTTGAGCGTCTGTGGTCCAGTGAGCGTCTTTGGTCCAGTTGGTCGGATACTTGACTTGTAACCAGTAGGTCCCGGGTTTGAGTCCGTCTACTGGACGTGTACCAATGGGACTCTTTTTCAGAGCCTATCGCCGTTCGCCCTCGGTGAACCGTGGGCACTTGCTAAAGTACCCACGGTTCACCAAGGGCGTTAAGGGCACCAATTAAGGGCGTGAAGTGTATTTTTTTTTAATAAAAGCCCGCATGTCAGTAACACTTTGTATCTATGCGACCAGACCGAGGGCAAGAAGTCGAACATCCGCGCTTTGCTCTGTTCCCTTCACACGGTGGTGTGGGTGGATTGTCGCTGGAACACGTGCAACATGGCGCAGCTGGTCACACCCGCTGACGTCAAGAGGAGTTACAGAAAGGCTTGCTTAGCTGTACATCCTGATAAGGTAAGTCAGTATGAAGTATTGAATGAGGTTTTTTTTTTTGGAAACGCGCACTGACATGATATTAAATGTTTGATACGGGTCAGCTCGCGACCACGACACATGTAACTGTGTCGAAACGTCGGGCAAACAACGAAGGTAAGCTGAATGCTTATCTTTGGTTAATCTTCGCGCTATAATACCCGTTTTAAACATTTTAAATTTAGTTTGCTATTTTCTCAAAAGTTGACGCTAATGTGTTCTATGTCGATCATCAATCATCGAAAACTCCTGCAACAAGTTCAATCAATCTTCACCCAGATAATGCAATACCCACATAACTTCCTATTACGCGAGATGACCGATTCTATTTGTGAGTGCCAGGTAAGGTTAGAGTCTATTATAATACCGAGATATTCAGTATTCATAACCCTTTGTAAGACTGGTCAATCGGAGTCTTCATTATTGAGACATTTATGTGGTTTTATTTGAGATGCTACATTAGATTTGTTATTTTGATTTTAACAGGTAATGTGATTAGTTTTCATAACATATAGTGTAAGAAGGTCCAGTCGCCGATTGACTGCGACTGGACCTGTCTTTCTCTAAGACCCTTTTCAACTGAATACTACTTACATATATAAAAAAAAGAGTGTGCCCAAGGACACTACCTTGTGGGATACCGTACTCTGTGTTAAAGTCATAGATACTGACTACATTACCAAGTTTTACTCTTTGTGACCTAGTTTTTAGATAACTTGATATAAGATTTAAAAAATTTCCTCGAATTCCATACCTTTCAAGTTTATCAATCAATAATAAGTATGTCGAGAAATACGAGTATACAGAGCTTTTTCTCTGTTATAATATATGTTGTGCGATATTTATTGCATCTTATATTGATCTTCCTTCCCTGAAGCCATATTGTAAGTCAGATAGGATTTAAAATGAAACAATATTTAGAAGTTAAGCGATAACTCAAAAATGTTTTCCCGATACAAGACTTCAAACGTCTGTTGCTTGTCAAAAGTTTTAAGTCTAGACCATTTTCCCTGCGGGCTTAGATTTGAATTTGAGCTTTGATATTGGTATGAAATATTTCTTCACCGAAATTGAACCGGAACGTCCGTGAGATTTTTTTAAAGAGTTGGGAAGAAGAAAGGGATCATGCGATCCCAGTAAGTCAGTACTACATATGTCAGTTCTGGTAAAATATTACTTGGGCATGATTACTAATAAGGATATGTATATCGATGGCTTCCAACCAAAAAGGCCTAAGCGAAATTTAAGTAATTTTACATGAGAGTGTTTTAAGCTTAAAAAAAGAAATGTTTACGCTGAAAAACACAGTCTCTACCGCGTCAACGACATCAAAGTACGCCGTACGTCATACGGCAATCCTAGACCAATCGACGCAGAAAAAAACTTTAACATTTGCGAACTCATCTCATTTTGGACGAATATATTACGCTTAATCCTTTTTGGCTGGAAGCCATCGATATGCATTTTTTGCAACAATGACCAACTAGCCCTTGGTTTGATAGGGTTTAAACAGAAAGTAAGCAGGGAAGCAGCGTTGAACGGCAAATCGTCATTTTTTGTGTAAAACAGTAAGAGCATACATGCTTGCAAACATAAATTAAATATCTATATTTTTTCTTCTAGCAAATGGGCACTTCGAACGAGAACATAGCAAAAATGATATTCATGGAACTGAACAACGCGTGGAGCGACTTCGAGAACGACGCGAAACAACAGAACATGTTCACGTAACTTTATAACTCGATACACTTACTATAGATGCTATTTTTGTATAACTGATAATGTTAAATACCAGCACGTATATATGGTGCTGTTCAGTTGAAACGGAGTTATGTGTTGTCACATAGACAACAATATTGTGTCTATGGAATAATGGATAACCGGCCAATGGGGAATTTTCAGGGCCCCTGTTTCTCTTAGTTATGACAGATGGCGCTAGTTGTATTAGGGGGGCAAATGTCAACGAAATTACCAACTTCAAGCAGTCCGTATTGAAGGTGACAGTAATTTTTTTTATTGTTTGTCTACATGTTACCAAAGTGTCTGAAGTCTAAATAACTCACCCAAATAATAAAAAACGCACTAAAATATTACTGATAGAAGTCCCCTTGGATATCTACTAGCGACACCTAGATAAGAAACTTTTGGAGTTTGAAAATTCCCCATTTAAATTTCAACCAGGTGTTTGTATTGTACGTACAACTTTATTTGTGCTGGTTGTAATTGTTAATGTTTGGTAATAGTTTCCTTTTCCAATAGTACTAATCGGGAAACATTTGTCGTAGAGATATTCATAGTCTAGTCTAGTTTCAGTAATTCGGTGGTTAGGTTAAAATAACTTCTGGTACTATGAGAATAAGACTCATTTTTGTTCAAACTGATATTGTCAGGTTACTAGTTGCGTTAAGTCAGATAGTTTTGGAGCTTCACACTTCATTTAATACTGAAAAAGTGTTCATTTGAAATTACATCCTGTAACTACGAATATACTCGTATGCAGGTGAAATTTAATTAGCAATAGGTAAAATTGTACCTAATGCACGTATTCTTTACTAGCCGGACTACTGAAACAAGGCTAAAAAGATTCCATTACATTTTCCAAAGCAATCTGTTAAAAATATTAATGAATGATGAATAGCAATGATTGACGTATTAAATAGACATGATTGATTAATGCCAGTGACTTATTGACAGATGTCCCATTGTAAAGCTAAGTTTTTTTTTGTTAAAATCATCCCGGTGGAAAATTCAATAACTAAGTACATAAGAATTCGGGCATATGCTTCAAATCTGCAAGTCCATTTCCATGGTAAACGGTCAAGATTTAGAAGATACTAAGTTTGTTTTTTAAATTTCTAACATCTATGGTGGCTAAGATTAAAAAAAACGTTGTGAAATGTATTTGTGGATTATGAAGGTGAGTACAGACTGGCGGCGTTTCCGTATATAATTAACATTCGAACCTATATGGGAGTTGTTGAGCAGACTGCACTTATTGTAA
>SJJU01037282.1:0-12053 GCA_012932125.1 Conopomorpha cramerella | reverse complement strand
GGGCGCGGGTGGTGGTGGGATTGTCCCTGATTTATCTTACCTAGTTTGTTCAATACAACTATTTATTTCAATGGCGAATTATTTGACAACCATCTGACATCTGCTGAGATTTTAATAAAGAAATCGATGCTGTTTGGCTTGTTTTCATAGAACAGAGGAAGGACTCTTAAATTGACTTCTAGTAGTGATAGGCGAAAACCGTGGAGCCGTAGAGTCGCTTAAAAAAAAGCCCAGTCATTCTAATGCCATCTAGTGGTAGATTTTGGAACTACCGCTCGATAATTCCGCATTATTGCTATGGAACGAACCAGAAAATGCAGCTGTTTACTGTCTTAATTACATTCATGTAAGTTTTAACCTTAGGGTGCTAGACCAGCCCTTGGACGCAGTGGCTAAGGCTGTTCCGGGGGCCCCAGCAATAACGCGGGAGTGGTCACCGTGGGATTTTAGTGGGTGCGAGTCCCACATAGCCCCGCTGCTGTCCCCGTTAGCGGGGGTTGGATGGCGATGGGTATCCATAACGGATTTCCCCACGATAAAAAAAGGGTGCTAGACCAGGGGTCTAAGTCTAACTACACTCAGCAGCCGTAGCAAGGGTGTCAAGAAATACCCGACATAGAACAAATACGCGCTGTGATTGGCTGCTATATCACACATCCGGCGACTTGGCTTGTTTCAACCAATCGCAGTGCCTGTTATGTCTTGTCATGTCTTTAGATCTATGTACACACATCAAAAGTGTCTGAAGTCTATTTTTTAATTCGAATTTGACAGTTTCTATGCGTACAATACGATACTTTATTTCTAAGTAAATTAAACTGAAAATTCAATACAAACTGTCAAAGATCTCCATCTCATAAAATATACTCTAACTTGATTGCAGCAGAGTACAAAGTTGTTTGCATGTGAACTGTCAAATAGGTCCGTGGAATTGAAAGATATTATTTATAAGATATAATTGAAAGATAGGGGATCAAGTACATTTTAGAAGATTGCAATCAAGAATATATTATACAAAAACTGAATTATTTCATAATTTATTCAAAATGTGGTGATAAGTCATTGATACAGGCATGGGGAATTAGGTAGGAGACTAATCCAGAAGATGACATTTGATTTAAATAAATCAGATTTTTCTTTAGAGCTAAAAATGTTCTTGATCCCTAAACACTTTTGATGTGTGTTGTGTAGATGCAACGCTCGGGTCGTCCATACTAAAACAGCGATGCACGTTACGATGCCATAGCGATGCAACTACCAGAATAGTAGCAGACTTTGCCCCCCTAGACCCATCAACATACCGGATAACCGTTCACAAGTATGCTCTTCCGGTTCTCAATGTTGTAGGCGCGAGCTGGCGAGGCGGCCGGCGACGACGCGCTGAGGTCCAGCTCTCCGCCCCGCGACAACTGAGCCGTAGCGCTTAAGTAGCTCGTTGATCTGTACACAATTCAATTTGAACTTTAAACATAAGCATAGTTAGGCCCATAATCCTTTGCTGCGTTGTGTCCATAACACAAGTGCTTTAGCTACTTAACATGGGATATTTTTGCCTATATGGTGTGCACGCCACTGTTGTTCACTTCTTTCTCTAGTGCGCTGCGCTAGCGGGGCTGTTAAGTATAGTCTTCAAGGCACGTGTGAATACGTATAGTTCGTGCATTTCATGAATGCGCGCGGGCCTTAGACGTGTGAGTCGTATACGGACACGCTAGTTGACAGTTCAAACGAACAAAACTGCCACACACACATCTAAGGCCCGCGCGCATTCATGAAATGCACGAACTATACCTAATAAACAAGTGTGTAACTCTCGTCGGTGTTTCTTATACATACATGCATACATACACTTCACACCTGTCTCCCAGAGGGGTAGGCGAGACTACAGATCTCCATTTGTCACGGTCCTGACATACCCCTTTCGCTTCATCTACATTCATACATCTTTTCATACATGACCTCCGTTTTCGAGTACTTTTCACGCCACCTTCGGTCAGGACATCACCAATCTGGTCTTTATATGTCCTTCTGGGGCGCCCTCTACTCACCCGGCCCATTACGTCACCCATATAAATCTCTTTCGTCAATCGACTTTCATCCATTCTCTCCATATGCCCAAACCACCGAAGCATGCCCTTTTCAATCTTGGTCACTACGTCTACCTTCAAACCGCAACTTTCCCTTATCACACTATTCCTTATCCTGTCATTCAATGTCACGCCTTTCATGCTCCCCAATGACCGCATTTCTACGGCATTGACTTTACTTTTATGCTTCTTCTGCCATACCCACCTTTCACTCCCTTATGTGTTTCTTATTATTTTTAGCCGGTTAGTTTTGTGTCTTACCATGTTACGTCTAAGTTTGATCGTGGACCGTGTCTCGGCTGTTTTGATCCATATTCTTTTTATCATCTGAAATAGACAATCAGACATATTAATCAAAGGTAAAAGGACCCGAGCAATGGCCTTAGAAACGTTGTTTGTCTTATTTTTTAAGAAAATGGCGCACTGGCATTTGGTAATTAAACAGTTAAGTGTTACGGCTCGAAAACTCAACCAAAAGAATAAGCATTCAGCTTACCATTCGTTGTTTGCCCGATGAGAGCGTCTGTGGTCCAGTTGGTCGGATACTTGACTTGTAACCGGGAGGTCCCGGGTTCGAGTCCGGCTACTGGACGCGTACCAATGGGACTCTTTTTCAGAGCCTATGTACGCAACGCAACGCTTCTACGGTGAAGGACAACATCGTGATGAAACCCGCACACCACAAGGTGTGTGAACCCTATAACGGCGATGGGCTCACCCCCTGTCACGTTGGGTAAAATACGCTCGGTGAACCGTGGGCATTTGCTTATTAAGCAAGTGCCTCTGCCTACCCCGCTTTGGGATTAAAAGGCGTGAAGTGTATTTTGTTTTTGCCCGATGCTTCGACACAGTTACATGTGTCGTGGTCGGGAGCTGATTGTCAGCTCGCGGCACGTTGGCAATGGTTATCTTTCGTTGTTGGTCTCGTCAATAAGAACAACTTTTACTGTGGAGACAATGCGGAGAAACGAAAAAAAAAATGTTCAATCCCCATACAAAATGTCGAAGCAATTGTCTATTTTGTATGGAGATGAAAAAAAATGTTTGCGTAGCTGTTCTGGGTCAAGCGTTACTAGCGCCATTAATTCATGAGTTTTCTACCTCAGTGTTCGAGATGTTGTTTCCCCCTGTATATATAATAATAGTAGTTACTAAGGTCGAGAGTTAAACATTAATGAATGACGTATACATACATTTATTGATATAGTGTATTTTATTATTTACGGATTGTGTGCTACTAGGATTACACGAAAAAAATCATTTCTTTTTTTTGTTTTGTCAAAATGTCTAATATGATTTCATCATCAGCCAAGTCGCTTCCATCGTATTGTGATCGCCTCAAACACTTTTCCATGACTAGCTTGGCTGCACGCCGAAAGATGCATGACGTGGTGTTTATCTCAAAGCTTGTTAACGCTAAATTGGACTGCCCTTACCTACTAAGCAACATTAATTTTAGATGTCCGTACAATGTACCTCGTCAGGGCACCTACAAACTCTTTTGTACTGTAAGTTATCGCACTAATCTGGGTAGACACTCTCCCCTGGCAAGGATTTCCGATACTTATAACAAAATATCGAAATCTTTAGATATAGATATTTTCAATACAGACATCTCGGTACTGCGAAATAAAATTCTGGCTTTATCTGCCACTCCATGTGATTTGTATTAAATTGTTTGCTATTTGTTTTTTATATTTTTGTTGTGTACTGTACGAAGTACGTTGAACCCGACTACGCCTAGTCAGCAGTTAGCACGCTAACTGGTTCAATGTACTTCGTACATGTACTGTACTTAATTCATGTGAACCATTGTTAAATTAGTGTAACTATGTATTGATTTTGTTGGCTAACCTTCTTTTCTTCATTGTTTTACTACCTACTTACTATTAAAATATAAGCCTATAAGTAGGGCAACATGTTACATTGTAAAATTAAAATGTTCATTATAGTATGTAAGTATACGTGTGTGACTTGTTGGCTGTCCTTAACTTATAAATAAATAAATAAATCAAATAGTTACATTTATAGCACATTCGCCAGAATTGTTACGTATGATGATATGCAAAATACAAATATAGTGTGTGTGTGCCTTACGTGTTGCGGCGTGTCGTCCGGGTGAGACATGCGGCGCGAGCCCGACGTGTCGGAGCGCGCCGCCACCGACACGCAGTCGTCTGTGTCCACCTTAACGAAACAATCTAGGCTTTAAACAAATTCAACATAATCACAACGATCACCAATTCACGATAAACGATATAAACTCGGACCGAGGGAAATTTTCTTTGATGTTTTTCTGACATATTTTCGAACTGACAGCTGTCATTATTACTGTCATACTTTCCAATACTCAATTCTTTATTGCATTTCACAATGTTAAGGTGGAACGTTAGTACAGAGTCTGTACTAACGTTCCACCTTAACTACAGACTATAGGAGGTACAACATCATGAGCCTTGTGGGGCACAGCAAGTGGTGATACAATCAAATAATTAATGATATAACGGTAAAGTGTTTTTGTTGTAATACAATAACTAGAAAATTTTGGTAATATGCAATTTTAACAAAGCAAGAATATGCCTAACAAAGTTTGACAGTAATGACAGTTCTCCGCACGAAAATCTGTCAGAAAAACGTCAAAGAAAATTCCCCATTGGAAATTATGACGTTTAACCTTTTGACCGCCTGACGATTATATTAGTTTTCGCGATTTTGAATTCTGCTTTGATAATAATAAACTCCAAAATCACTTGCCTAATGTGTCTGATTTATAAGACATTGACGGTGAAAAGGTTAATGACATTCTACATCGCGTCTGTAATCCAAAAAGGGGGTTGTACAGTACGATTTCAAGGAATGAAACGAGACAAAAAATATGAATAACGTGAACGAAAAAGAGTAAGAGATAAAATCTTATGTGCCTTGTTGTGTAACTGGATTCTTGTTGGATGCAAACTGTCAAATTGCCGAGGTACATTGAATACCGTACATTTCGACTGAATAGAGACAGATGGAAGGGGCTGTGTTTCCTGCGCAGGTACCCAATGAACAAGTGTGCTCCATTGTACACTACATCGCTGCTTAACATCAGCCAGGATGGTGGCCAAAAGCTTGTTAAATCCGTTTAAAAAAAATGGTCTACCAAATTATTGTTGGACGGACTGTCAATTTGCCGAAGTGTATATCATTCCATACATGTCGACTGTAAAGAGACATGATGTAAATAGTTGGGTTTGGTCCAAAGAGATAAATGAGTTAGTCCATCAGCCACCTCAACTGAAAAGATAACCCACATACCTCTGTGTTCCTGTCGCTGTCCGATGCCAGCACGTCCATGCTCCAGGCGGACTCGCTCGCCGTCTCCGACACGTCCGGCGCTATCGTGCTGCTCGTGTTTGTGCCTGTACACAAGACGTAAATCAATTTAAACACAGTATAAAGCAAAAAGAAGTCCAATAATCAGGGATAATCCCACCACCACCCAAGCCCTGCCTGCCTCTCGGCGTACGGGCCATTCTCTGGAGACGTGCGCATCTACTTGCTATTGCCTCTTTTCAACGCACACGTTTTCTTGACTCCATACAAATTATCTTCATCCGTCCCTGTTTTGTTGCCAACTCTCCCCCTTCTGGGGCATGACGTAGAAGAAGAAGTCCAGGCTCATCATCATCATCATCAGCCACATAACGTCCACTGCTGGACGAGGGCCTCCCCCAATGAGATCCGTCATCTGGGGTGAAATGCCAGTAATCGCCACGCTTGGCAGGCGTATTGGCGATCGCAGTGGTGTTGTGGTTTAACTCACAGAGAGCGCTGCTGCCCGTTCTCTGGAGAGCTCCCTCGGTCGCCTCTTACGACCCCCATGACGGGAAAAGGTGGACTGGGGTGGTGACACATGTATTCTATTCGCCGTCACCACACGGCTTAAACCTTGTGAAAGTCCAGGCTCATAGTTTGCCAACGGGCTATAGAGCGCAGCATTTATTAAAGAACTGAACATGTCCGAAATACTACACTGCGTCCCAAAACAAAAATTGCGGATGCTGGAACAGCATATATATGTATATATAAATATATATTTTTATTTAAATATGTAGCCTATTTTACCTAAAATCTAAAATTGGCTATATCTCAACACCAGTGATACTTTTCTATGGGCATGTTAAGCTTGTTCGATTCGTCTAAGTCCCATCTACATAAGGTGTCAGTGTGACGTGCCGTGACGACGATTTTGGGACATCCTGTATGTATGTATTTAAAAAAAAAACT
The DNA here is from genome assembly GCA_012932125.1 of Conopomorpha cramerella. Lineage (NCBI taxonomy): Eukaryota > Metazoa > Arthropoda > Insecta > Lepidoptera > Gracillariidae > Conopomorpha > Conopomorpha cramerella. Next base: position 5,697 of record SJJU01037282.1, on the reverse strand, counting down.
ATTTAAAGTACGTACATTTCGTTGCTCTGCATGTCCATAACCACAAGTGCTCTAGCTACCTTAACACCGGGATGGTTGAAGACAAAGTGTGTGTTGTTGTAAAATATATTTTATTAATTTAATGATTATTGCAAAACCAGCGTTTGCGGGCCAGCATAGTAAATTAATCAAATCAAAGCCATTATATTCCTTCATCGTTATAAAGTGGCTATTACATACAAGACATTACAGTAGCACAACACCAAAGCTTGATAAAATCATGTATGATTTTTTAAAAAACAAAAGTAAACGTTATAACTCAACATTGATTCACCGGGATATAGACCGCGAATATAATTCAAAGACAAGCTCGAGCTTACCTTTGTTATTTTACTCGACGTTTCGACGCAGTTGCATGCGTCATGCTCACGAGTGGACAATATTGAGTTATAATGTCTGTGCGCGTTTCATTAAAAAAATGATCTAAAAGTATACGTCGCCGTAGTAATAAAGTCGGTGAGAAAGTGGCGTGTGATTGACGTGACTGATTGATTGTCGGACTGACCGTGATTGATTGCGGTGTGCGTGTCCTGCTCGCCGACAGTCTCCGAGTCGGAGGCGAGCACGTCGGTGCTCCACGTGTCCGACATCACCGACACCGTCTCGTCGCCTTCCAGCAGTTTCTAAACAACAAACATTCATCTATATACATACATAAATAATACTGTGTATTTCTCAGCCGAAGGGGATCTCACGATACAGGCCTAGCCTAGTGTGAGGTCCACTTTACTAATGTGTACCTATTATGCAAGGGATGTATGCCCTGACAACGATACCCTTTATGTATATTGCCATAATGTTAAATTAATTACTGTCTTGTTTTGTGTATACTAAAATAAACATTTTTTTTTTTACATACATTATCTCATCATACTTTTCTCCCAGAGGGGTAGGCAAAGACTACAGATCTCCATTTGTCACGGTCATGACATACCCCTTTCGCTTCATCTACATGCATGCATCTTTTCATACATGACCTTCGGTTTCGAGTACTTTTCACGCCACCTTCGGCCAGGACATCACCAATCTGGTCTGTATAATATGTCCTTCGGGGGCGACTTCTACATACAGGTATTATATATATCTATATACAGGGTGGAAAAAGTTATGGGCCCTGGAGGGTTACTGCTTTAAATCCTTTAGTCAGCTCATTTTACTGAAAGGAAACATTCCTTTATTTTTAAAAAGAAATAAAACTGCATTAAAAAGTTTTTAAAATTTTGCTAATATCAACCGGGAATCGAACCGACTAAACATAAAAAATTAGACCGAATTCGTATAACGACTCATAATACCAGCCTAAGTCCTGATTCATTAATTACTGACTGACTGACTGACGTCATATACAGCAAATCAAGAACAGGGAACTTATAGTCGGCATCAGCTAAGACGCAAATTCTGACACTTTGATAAATCCTAGAACAATTTTTAGAATGGATGTGACTGACAACCAAATGTATGGCGATGGCATTTGTATCTCAGCGTTGAACGTCCTATTGCTTCTTAGATCGTTGTCATCAATTAATTGAGATATGATTTTTATTTTTCATGAAACCACAACGTTTCGATTTTGCAGTTATATGTACAATAAATATAACAAGCTCTACAGCACGTATTATGAACGGCTAACAAATAGGTTTCATTTTGTCGAAACCTTGAATGCATTCTGTTACTCATAAAACATTTACGAAGACTATTAATTGATGGTACCAAAACATCATTCATAAATAGATTCTAAAATAAATCGAATCTTTCCAATATTGTACAACACTATCAGTCGAGGCTACGCATGTCAATCGACCTGTCAGAATTTACTTCTTAGGTGACGACGACTATAGAAATAAAGGCAAGGTACATACAAAAGCCACGTCCATTAGTGGGTTTAGACAATCTTCGGAAACCACTTCCTTCGCTTCACTTTTAGCCTTACAGATAGAAATCATTATTATGTTGTTATGTGAAATATGGTCAAAAAAATGCAACTCACCTTAATTTCAAACTTGCAGAATTTATCCTCAATGTCGTTCCTAGTTTGTTTGAGAAGTTTCTGCGCGCGCGCAGCCGCGTTCTGATTCACCGGGAGCGGAGGTAGCCTGCCAACAAACACGCAAATTGGCTCACACAATGGGAACATAGACTTCCGATTTACCCCGCTAGGTGGCGCACTGTCGCTAGTGCTGAAGCTTATTTGCACTAATGTTTCACTGTGCAGAATGCAGTCAGTGTGACTAAGATAGTAACACTATACCATTTTTCATGGCTGAAGAGCCATGAAAAATGGTATACTCGCTAGAACATAGGATACTTTTTATCCCGATCCTGTGGGACGCGATGATAGCATCGTTATTTATTTATATTCGCAATAGAGGGTGTTGTATTTTGCATAAATTACTGAAATTGCGCGAATGGAATTGCGGGGCGTCCACGTCGTAAAAAAGTCGTGTTAGTTACACTATTTATAACTCAAGCACGGCTGAACCGATTTGGTTGAAAATTGGTGGGTGTGTAGCTTAGAATCGGGAGACGGACATAGGATACTTTTTACCCCGATCCTGTTGGTCGCGTCGCTACATAGAGGGTGTAATAGTTTGTATGAAATACTGAAACAACGCGAATGAAATCGCGGGGCGTCCACTAGCAAGTCAATAATGTTTAAAAAAAAATGACGTTACAAAAATTTTTAGCTTCACAGACTACAACTATAGGTTCGTTATACATTACATTACCTTCGAATATTATCAGTGGGTGCATCACCGTCTGTGACCTGGGACGAGGGTGTCTCCCGACCGGAGATGTTCGGGGAGCCGCGTCCGCTCACGTTCGCTGACACCTGATTATATAGGTACACGTTCAATGACATGACACATTGATATAAGTATCTTTTTCTTATTTTTTTATTTCGAAGGGGAAATCCATTATGGAAAGCAGCCGCCCAGGGGAGTGACTGGATTATGTCGGACTCACACCGACTAAAACTCCTCCGGTGGCCTTCGGTCGCTTAGCCCACTTCTTACGGGAACTAAGTATTGTCGCAAATACGCAGATTTTTGGTAGTGAGGTTTAGGTATATAAATATATCATAGGAAAAATACTGAAAAAAAAAACTATACTTAATCTGGGAAAGTCGGAAAATGGTGTTGTTTTAAAACGACGATAGTAACAAGTGGGTTAACGGGTGACTCCGGTCTAGGGATCACGAACATTTTTAGCTCTAAAAAAAATCTAATTTAATTAAATCAAATCTAATCTTCTGGATTGGTCTCCTACCTAATTCTCCATGCCTGTATCAATGATCACCACGTTTTGAATAAATTATGAATCAATTCAGTTTTTGTAAAATATGTTCTTGATTGCAATCTTCTAAAATGTACTTGTTGATCCCTAGACACTTTTGATGTGTGTGTGTTACATTTGTTGCATGTAAGCATGTCCGGCTCAGACCAAATATACATAGACTTGGAAGCCACGTATCACCTTCAGTATGTCTTTTTTTTCACATGGGAAAAATTATGTACTTCTGGATCCAAAACGGGACTTTTATTACCAAAATGACAGTTTATATATCCAAATATACCCTGCTACGCAGTAAGGGACAGAAAATATTGTCCCTTACTCTTTCACTCCTGCATGACATATTGTTGTCTCGTTTTATTACAAACTTAGCCGTAGCCGTAGAGCCATGCTCTTTAAAACAAACAAACACCCACTGGCTATTCTAATGCCATCTTTTGCTAGTTTTCGGAACTACCCTTACTTATACATACTTCCCCATTGACTCACCATGTCAGAGAGGTTGTCGTTCTGGTCCTCTGTCTCCAGCTCGAGGCTGGAGGTGACGCTGTGGTTGGAGGCCGCCTCCGACACCGCCTCCAGGTTGTCCGACGTGTTGCCCAGCGACACCTCGTCGTGGGACACTGAGAATCTGTGGGGGGACGGTTTATTTATTTACACAAAAAATATTTGCCACGTCCAACTCGTCTATTCATCTATTTGTTAATTATAATGTGTTTTTTTATAGCGCTGTTCCTTCTATTGTAATGTAACTTGTATATATGTGACAAATGTGAAAATAAATGAATAAATATTTTTTACTGGTTGAAGTCGTTGGCTGTTACGCAAAATTAAACATTGTACCTATAAACATGTCAGTAAATTATTCATGCAATACTTATTTATATTGTATAGTATGCTTAAGGACAGTATGTACATAAGAAGAGCCCTTACCTGAGATACAGGCACTGCCTAGTTCAGGTATCGTATAAATTTTAATTTTGTATAACATACCTAATCTGTGACAAATGTACTGTATTTATATATTGTATGTATAACTTTATGGGAAATAAACGCATTCATTCAAATACAAATACTCTGTTCTTTTTTCTTTAAGTTATTTAACTTGCAAATCAATATTACGAACTCCATCTACTCCCTCCTGTGACCCGCACAGGAGAGTTGGAAATATCCCCACTTTTGTCAATACAACCTCGTACAGGTTTAGGTAATGAAGCAAGGCACACACCTGGTCCTCTTCTGCAAGGGTGCAGTGTTGCCAGCGACGGCGAGAGCGGAGCCCGCCTCGTCCGCGTCGCCCGCCTCCGACCCGCCGTAATAACACTCCAGGATCTTCGACTCTGATATAAGACCTGCAACACCGCGGAATAGATTAAATCACGCACAGGCGGTAAACGTGTTGTAAGTAATTTGGTCTGAATGGGAAATCGTTTAAGTATATACGTATATATAGAGGGTGGCTCATTCAAATCGGTCAGTATGGGAAAGTCTGAAACTATGACATACGAAGATTTGTTCTTAGGAAGCATGTCACCGATTTTGATAAAAAGGAAAACTGCATTCATACTTTAAGTCTGAAACTATATGACATAGGGTCTTATAGTTTCAGACTTTCTCATACTGACCGATTTGAATGAGCCACCCTGTATACACACTTCACGCCTTTTAATCCCATAGCGGGGTAGACAGAGCCACTTGCTAAAGCAAATGCCCACGGTTAACCGAGCGTATTTAACCCAACGACAAGCAGGTGTGACAGGGGGTGAGCTCATCGCCGTTATAGGGTTCACACACCTTGTGTTGTGCGGGTTTCATCACGATGTTAACCTTCTCCGTACGAGCATTGCGTTGCGTACATAGGCTCTGAAAAAGAGTTCCATTGGTACACGTCCAGTAGCCGGACTCAAACCCGCGACCTCCCGGTTACAAGTCAAGTATCCGACCAACTGGACCACAGACGCTACTGTTTAAGTATATGTCTTCAAGTCGCGGGTAAATAGGTACCTAATGGACAAGTGCGCTCCATCGTAGACCACACCGCTGCTTAACATCAGCCAGAATGGTGGTCAAACGCTTGTTCATTGAGACAAAAAAAATATCAATACAAACTCACCGATATAATCCTGCTCCTCAAGCGATGCCAGTCTAATCATCAGCACTTCGGGTGACTCCATCTTCTCCTCTCTCGTGTCACCGTTAGCCGACTTGTCCTCGTGCGAGCCACTCGACCGCGGCAAACGAGGCTTCGGAACTTTGGCGAGTATGCCGCGTTTAGTCGGACCGTTTTCCGTCGGTGTGTCTTGCTTTTCCGGCGGTGGGCTGGTGGTAGAGTGGGAGTCAGTGTACACACATCAAAAGTGTCTAGGG
>SJJU01037272.1:0-13816 GCA_012932125.1 Conopomorpha cramerella | reverse complement strand
AGACAAATCGACGCAGAAAAAAAGGCGATCCAAACTGCATACTCAACTCATTTTGGACAAAAATGTCGCTTAAGCCTTTTTGGCTGAAAACCATCGATATCTTTTTCCGCTACAAAGCCACAGCGATGCAGGTACGAGAGTGTAGCAGACTTGGCCCCAGGATTTTTAGCCGACTGTACGGTCCCTAAAAACCCACCAATGGCGGATGCAACCTTAACGGAATTTCCGCTTCGAATGCCAATAGCGAAATAAATAAAAGTCAAGGTGTCATCAAGTAAAACTAACAAGGCTGGCAGAGATATTTTCTGTGTAGGAATGGAGCTCGTTTCCACCGGCCAATTAGAGAAGCCAATCAAATAAACCGACACCGAGGGAAGGAAGGCTCTATTTACCCCAGCCGGGTTTTTTGTCGCAACTCACTTTTGTATGGACAGCAAAACAATGAAATGTTTTCAATGGGGAATTTTCAAACTACAAATTTCTTATCTAGATCTGTTATAATATTCGTTTTGTCGGTTATATTTTATTATGGGCCCGTTGGTGTAGTGGTCAGCATGTCTGTATATTCCGTAAGGTCATGGGTTCGATTGCCTGCCACTGCTGACAGGTACTTATGTGATGAGCTTTTAAGTACTTGTTAGATGTGTTTGGGTGTTTTATTTATATAATAAGTATGTATGTACATATTTAAAAGAAAATATAACATATTAAAATAAGAATTTTTCGTTTTATTATGGTTTTCATTATTTAGGTAAATTATTAAAACTTTTGTAACATGTAAACAAACAATACAAAGTGAACTGTCACATTCAATATTGACTGCTTTATGTCGGTCATTTCGTTGGTATTAATCCAGGGCCCTGAAAATTACCTATTTATTTTAGAAATCCCGTAAGTACTTTTCTGAAACATGAATACCTTTACAGTTTTTCTATTGTAAGAATAGGGTAGGTGTCTAAATGCCTAAATATTGTTTCCATCGAACTGGTGTATAATGCGCAAGAATATATTTTGCGGAGCATGAAAGGCGTGACATTGAATGACAGGATAAGGAATAGTGTGATAAGAGAAAGTTGCGGTTTGAAGGAAGACGTAGTGACCAAGATTAAAAAGGGCATGCTTCGTTGGTTTGGGCTATATGCTCTATATGAGAGAATGGATGAAAGGCGATTGACGAAAGAGATTTATATGGGTGAGTGAGTAGAGGTCGCCCCAGAAGGACATATACAGACCAGATTGGTGATGTCCTGTCCGAGGGTGGCGTGAAAAGTACTCGAAACCGAAGGTCATGTATGAAAAGATGTATGAATGTAGATGAAGCGAAAGGGGTATGTCAGGACAGTGACAAATGGAGATCTGTAGTCTCTGCCTACCCCTCTGGGAGACAGGCGTGAAGTGTATATATGTATGTATGTATATTTGTGGACTTCCACAAAAAAATTATATCGAGATCCGTGTTCTCAACTTCCAAAATATCTGCATGTAGTCATAGTGAAGTAGATCAGTTCAGTTTGACCCTAATCTGTTAAACGATAGGTTGCTGTCTGTACAGTGTTTTTTATTGCTATCCGTATTGAGATCCTGTCGTTAGTGACGTGATTCGCTTCTGCTCGCCGAGACAAAGTTATATTGGAATTAGTTTGACAGGCCGGAGTCACAGCTGATATTCTAAAGTTTATGTACATTGAAAAAAGTGATCTAACCGTATTGGCGACACTTCGTATGTAGCTAAATAAAGAAAGGAATGGACCTTTTTGTACACATCGAATTCACATTCATGTGAATTTAAACCTTATGGTGTTCCACCTCTAGTGCCACAAGCGTCTTTTGGCGCAGTCTTGTCCGAGTCCCTCCTATTGCACCGACAAAACCAGCATTAATAATGCACTTATCTAGCACAAATTCAAGAAACAGATAATTTGCATATTCCTTATTCACGTGCCAAAATATCATCGTATCTTTGTCGTAGGATAGTAATCATAAAGAATATAATCACAGTGAAATAAATGACTGTACTCGTGCCCACAATCCGATAATGGGGAATTTTCAGGGAGTTAGCTTATCTTTCAACCAAACCCGACTCAGTCGAACTCGAACAAGCCATAACGAACCGTAAAAATTTTTGCAGAAAGTGATAATTTCCCAGCAATTACTTTTTAGTTTACTTACTCAAGAGTGCGGAATGACACGCAAAAGCTGTGGACCGCTAAAGGGACCACCCACAGTTTTTCGATCGTACAATTAACAATTTCGGCATGCGGAGTAGTCAAACCTGCACAGAAGTAATCATTGCTTATTCTTGTTACACTGTATAATTGAAATGTCAATCGATCTTTCTCACTATACAGAGTGTAATGGTTTTAGAAACGTTGTTGTGCTCGTCGATATGAACAACTTTTACTATGACTACAAAGCGGGGAAATTAAAGAAAAACACCTCCATATAAAATAAGACCGATCGTCGTGGCGCGCCTTGGGGGAGGCCTATATCCAGCAGTGGACGTCAGTGGGCTGACATGATGATGATGATGATGATAAAATAAGACAATTTTTTGCCTCCAAAGATGGCATTGTTGTATGGAGATGATTTTTTTAATTTCCCTACATTCTCGCTATAGTAAAAGTTGTTCAAATTATCCTAACAACGTTTTTAAGATCATTACTCAGTACCCATGTGATCGAGTTGTAGATTTCTTTGTATTCTGTATCCGATGGACCCGTTGGTGTTAGCATATCTGCCTCTATTCCATAGGGTCATGGGTTCCATTCCAACCGTGAGTTTTTAAGTACTTGTTGGATGTATCTGGGTGTTTTATATGGCACTTTATAGACTCACTCATAGCCTGAAAATAAGAGTTCGTTAAGACGAACGCCTAAGCGCTATAGTCTACTACTGGACGCACCGCAATTCATTTCATTCGCGTAGTTTGAGTATTTCATACAAACTATAACTATAACCTTTTATTTAGTGACGCCTCGCACAGGATAGGAAGAAAAAGTAGCCTATGTCCTTTCTCAGGATCTCAACTATCTGTATACGAACGTATATGAAATTTCATTGCGTGAAAGCAATGAAATTTTGTATACGAGAGAGACAGACAGAGTGAGTTAAACTACAACACCACTGCGATCGCCAACCCGCCTGTCAAGCGTGCCGATTATTGGCATTTCTCCCCAAATGATCATGGAAATCGTTGGAGGAGGCCCTCGTCCAATAGTGGACGTCATGTGTGTGACTCACGATTCTTGAGTTCAAAATGAGTTCACTAGGTACTACTTTCTTCAATATGAGATATTTTCTTAACCATTAATTGAATAGGAGTAGTCGTACACTTTGGATACAGTATGAATTCCCACAGCATTAAGCTTACTTATCCTTTTTTATCAAACTAGACACTTAGAAAATCATTCACGTACGTACCGTTTCGTCTCTAATGATGTAATTCCCTACTTTACAATAAAAACAGGAGCTCATTAAAACTGAGTGGAATAAAAAAGGTAAAGGAGTTGTGTTGTCGATAAACGGGGTTGCTTATTTTAACTTGCTTATTCCGATCAAGTATTAGGTACTTGAAAGGGTACATATTATTACTAACATTAGAATTGATAATACTAGATGTACCCCGGCGGTATCCCGTTCCGATGGTTAAATTCGGGATAAAATATATTTTATAATTCGCCCTTTCTCAAATTGAATTTTAACTTTGCGTGCTTTGGGTGGAATGGGAAAATTTTCAGGGCCTTTATTTCTTTTAGTAATGACAGATGGCGCTAATTTTCACGAAATTTAGGCTATAGCCTATGTGGTATTCTGATGTATAAGCTTCGCATTGGAAAGTAAAATTGAAATCTGTTATGTAGTTTTTGCGTGAGACACAAACATCTATGCAAACTTTCACGTTTATATGTATTATGGTTGTTAACTATCTAATGTTTTACCGGGATTCTTGAGGCGAGTTCATCAATAAGCTTACCTTCTTTTTATAAGCGACTTCAAAAAAGGAATTTCATATGACTGTATTGTTCATTTGCGAATAGCTTCGTCGTTTATGAAACGATTTTGACGATTGTTTTTTGTTGGAAATCAGGTTATGATGTAAACCGATAAATCAAGGGGAATTTAAAATCGGTTCTTTTTTCTTTCTTTCACCAACAATGAATATGAGTCAGCGAGTGTCGTAAATTTGAAACTCTGCTTTCGCTTAACTTCGGAACTAAATGACCTACAAATTTGGAATTTTAAGTATGTGATTATAGCTTACTGGATGACGATAATTTCTGCGTTCTGGTCTTATCTTGAGGTTCTCAAAATGAGCCTGAAAATGCGGGTAAATGATTCCAGTAAAGGATGGCACGGCAGTGTTTGCTTCGCGCTCGACATGGCAACTTGCCGATAAATAACTTGGAAAATGTGTGAAATTTCAAGTCTAAGGTCTTTGTTGTTCCAAGTAAGTATAACCATAACTTCCAGTCGCGTCACAGAAAAACTATAAGCGCAATGATTAGTGCATAACTCACACGCTGATTGGCTTCAAGGGATATTGCCACTTGTGCGCTTCGGAATAGAGGGGAGTAAGAAACTAGATTAGTGTGAGGTGATAAAAACAGTACCCGATATGCTGTTTGCTACTGGTATTGGGTGGCCGTGGTGTTAAGAGAAGCGATTTTGTTTAAGCTGCAAAACGTTTTGAGGTGAAATAACTAGTTGGTGGAAAAAATGGTTTTCTCATGGGTGCCATTGTCACATCGAAACCAAATTGAAATGGGCCCAAAAGGGAAGCACCAGCTTTAGCGTCTTTAAGATTTGGGCCCTAACAGCGGGGAGAGATGCTTAGATAATGATAGAACACCAATCTTTGACGAACGAACGAGACGTCTACCTTTAGTCCATTCATAAACAAGGATCCAAAGTAATTTAGTTGAAATAAAAAAGTTATTCTAAATGTGTCAGGGAATTTTCAAACTCCAAAAATGCGTGTGATTTCTGTCAGTTACATTTTAGTACGTTTTTAATTATTTGGATAGTTATTCAAAGTTCAGATACTTTTGTAACATGATATTAATAGTTTAAAACGAGTACAGCTCGCGACCACGACACATGTAACTGTGTAGAAACGTCGGGCAAACAACGAAGGTAAGCTGAACGCATAGCTTTGGTTAATCTTCACGCTATAATACCCGTTTTAAACTTTTAATATCAAGCCAGTGCGCGTTTCCTTAAAAACCTTTTTTAACATGTAAACAAACATTAGAAAAATTACTGTCACCTTCAATACTCATTGCTTGAAGTTGGTCATTTCGTTGGCATTTATACCCCGTAACACAACTAGCGCCATCTGTCATTACTAAAAGAAATAAAGGCCCTGAAATTTTTCCCATTCCACCCAAAGCACGCAAAGTTAAAATTCAATTTGAGAAAGGGCGAATCGCTAACCGCTTTTATGTCGTACCGTGGCCTCCAACAAAATGCCCTCGTCACTAAGTATATTTACTGTCTACCACTCCATAGTACTGTATTAATACGAGACTAGAGGAAATTGGTTTCCGCCCTAGGTCTGCACTAATTTAATACACTGCGCTTTATATGCCAAGAGTTGTGATCTAACCCTTCTAGTGTCTGGTCTGATACCTGTACTACTGATGATGTATCAGTAATCAGTAGAAAATGAAATTCAAAAGTACGAATTTGAGGCATTTTGGGACGAAGTGTTTTTGGAAAACATACATTATTATCGTATCATGGTTTTCTCAAGTGCCGGAGGAAAAAAACCTTCATCATATCTGAAACTAAATAAAAAGATTGTTCACAAAGAGTCTACTTACTGAAACTATATTGATAAATTTTCCATGAAACCACCTTTGTCCTGCAGCACACAAAATCCGCAAGAAACATTGATACAAAAAAGTAATAAGATTTATTAAGTGTATTATTTAATTCATAATAAGTTCAAATAAGTAACTAAAAAATAAGAAAATAAGATACGTGTACGATAATTGCATATGTGTTAACCTTAACACACGTAGGTATATTCCATAAATTTTATTATTATTTATTTTAATCACGAGAAAGTAAGTAATTTTAGCCTCACTTGTTACTCTATGCTATTACAATATATCATGTTGGTAATGTATTCACTAATCTATGTTTGCATATCGAGTGCATGTGATAGATATCTAGATTTAAAGCTCTGCATACATGTGCGCTATTCACAGCAAGATTTTGATTACATATTCTCGCCAAATCAGCACTGTCAAATTTGTAGCTTAAAACTGAAAGTCCTGACTGATTCATTCATCACTGAATCATCAACGCCCGGCCCAAACCAAGGAATTTTAAATTTTTCACTTTTTATGTTGTTTGCGTGATCGAGGAAAACGTTAATTTGGTAGTTATGGTTCTAAGAATTGGTGGTAGTATTTTGTGCATAGGTGGTAGGTTTGGTAGTACTGCGCGAATGAAGTCGCGGGGCGTCCATTAGTGAAAAATATATGACTCATCAATTAGAACAAGAAGAATATTCAATACCAAAACAAAAAAATCCTTAAATTCATAAAAAATAAACTTTACTGACTTTTGTTACAATTTAACAAAGATACGTGAGTTTTGATAGAAAACAAAAATTGCGGCCAGTATTTTTAAATATTTGTATGTTGATACCAGCAACAAACAAGTATGTTTGGGATATGAATGATATTTCGCCGTTCGCCTCATAATTATAGTTATAAATATATAATATATACATATATATAAGTTAATTTCCATGTGGCGTGAAAAGTACTCGAAACCGAAGGTCATGTATGAAAAGATGTATGAATGTAGATGAAGCGAAAGGGGTATGTCAGTACCGTGACAAATGGAGATCTGTAGTCTATGTATCTGTAGTAACCTACCCCTCTGGGAGACAGGCGTGATGTGTATGTATGTATGTTATATTTATGTATCAGCGCTGTGGGCGCGAGCCCCAGCACAATGCTGAGCCGGCTGCCATTTTGCTGTTATAGGGACGCACTGTGTCCCGATGGGACATCGGGACACAGTGCGTCCCTGGCCATGGCACATGCCTGGCATCAGATGTTATACTCATTTGGTGGTATTGCATCTGCTGCTTGATGGGGTGGACACAGAACTTAACTTTTTTAATTATTTGTTTTTTTATCTGTTCTTTTATTTGTAAATGCTGTCCTTAGCAGTAAATAAATGCTCTTTCTTTCTTTCTTCTTTGTTACGCGAATAACGCAGCCAGCATGTAGCTCCACTTCCCGCGCCGCTGCTGGCTGCGAAAAGGCACTGACGGGTGTTGCACGTCACTGGCCACCCACTGTCCTGTCAGTTCGGCGATAAGACCGCGACGTGGCCTCGCTTCACCTCGGTACACCCACGGCCCGGCTATTGGACGAGCGACACATCGTCTACTTGGGGTTTATGTTTGAAAACTTGTTTAAGTTCCGCGGTTTTACACGCGGGAAATTCCATTTCCGTTGTCCGTTGAGGGTATTTTTTTTCTATTTTTAACCCCCGTCGCAAAAAGATTCAAATCGTGACCTGACATAAATGTGAGTTACAAATTAATTAAGTACTTATAACTTTTGATAATCATAATTATTATCGTCAGTATAAAGTGTAAAATTCGATCTACCCACACTTATTTTTTTCAAATATACCTCTACTTACCATCGAGACTGGGTAGATAATCTATTGTATATAAAAGAAAGTCGTGTTAGTTACTCCACTTATAACTCAAGAACGGCCGAACTGATTTGGTTGATAAGCTTAGAACCGGGAAACGGACATAGGATACTTTTTACCCCGGTCCTGTTGGTCGCGTCGCTCTATACAGGTGTTATAGTTTGTATGAAAATACTGAAACTACGCGAATGATATCGCGGGGCGTCCACTAGTATAAGATAATTCCCACAGGCTCAGTAAGGAAACCATCTTGTCATGTGACAACATTCTGCAGAAATTGCTATAATTTCACTGATCAGCTGATTAACATCCGCCATTATGTTAAAGTAGGTTTTTCATCGATCCAAAAGAGTTTTTCAAGTTGCAATCATTTTGTCACGCACATAGCTACTTTAATAATCATCTAGATTTCTCTGTAAGTGAATCAAGAAATATCAAAGTAGTGCGCCGGTGCCGCGGGCCATACATTTTATAGAGACAAGCTTATTTATGGCCTAAGTAGATAGTTAGTTGAGTGATCTAAGTCCTTACTAAGGTTGTATATCTCTTATATTTGCAAACATATTTTAAACTTACTACTAAGTGGTATTTTGGAAAAATATTTGATGAGAAAATACGAAACACAGTACTTCGATGTATAGTTTAACTTTGTTTTCAGAACACTTCTACTTTATATTTTCACTAGTTGTCCCGGCAAACATTTGTTTTGCCATAATAAGTCGCCTTTGTACCACGTGTATTGGGAGAAATACAACTGGCAGATGCATAGAATATAGATAGGAGCCGATTCTCAGACCTACTGAACACGCATAAAAAATTTGGTAAAAAGCGGTAATGCTGTTTCGGAGGAGTACTGTAACTAACACTGTGTGTTTTATATACTTATTAGTTTTCATTAATATTTGGAAGTCTTAGTCAGTCCTATGCCCCATCGGTAGGGACAGGGGTAGGACGAGACCGGCAAAAAAACGTGCGTGATGAAACCCCCTTACAGCAAGGTGTGTGATAGGGCCAAACCCTATCACGTTGAGTTACAATACACGATTTGTGTACCATGCGTTGCTTGGTTTGCTTGGCAAATGCCCCCCGCCTACCCCGCGGCGTTGGGATTCACAGTGCTAAAGGGTACTTATATTTTATGTATGTTTATTATACGATGTTTTCGCGCGTATTGTTTATATTATGTACATCGATTACAATGCTGATTGTAAAAAGACCCCGAACAATGGTCTTAGAAACGTTTTTGAGCTCGTTGCCATGCATTTTTTTACTATGGCGACAATGCGAGGAAATGAAAAAAAATTTTCATCTTCATATCCCTAGGCAGAAAGTGGTTTATTTTGTATGAAGACGAAACATTTTTTTTACACTCAGAATACCTGCAGGATGTTTTTATTCGCGAACTCCACCACTTTCATTGCTGACCGTACCTCCAACATATTATTTCTCAGTTACTTATTAAAACTAACTTCTTATCAAAAGCTATGATTGGTCGGTTATCAAACTCCTATTGACCAATAGCAGCTCGTTAATATAGTGCCCATACAACCCACTGTAGACGTGTGACCTAGATCTGTCTAGACTAGAAATAAAATAATTTAAGCACCTTCGCTTGCGGATTCGACCTGTCTAGATTGTAATTGATTATCTATGGATCACATGAAGTAGAGGGTTTATTGTAAAGTGCCTACACCCCGTGGTGTTATCCACGGTTAAGAATTTCGCCAGAAAATATAGTTCCACGTATATGTAGTAGAAAAATTCTTGATGATCGGTTAAGCCGGGTCCAGAGGAGTTTGATTCCACCGTGTAATGTTACAGGAATCCTACATGTGGACGGTACTACGAGCATTACGTGTAACGCTCAAAACTACAATTGTTTGTGTTACATTACACACACAAAATGTTTTTTTGGTGGCTACTAGGTACTGTGTTAATGAGGTGATAATAAGGTGATGCTAATGTAACATAATTTAGTGAAATTTGAATCTAATTGTCGTTCTCTCGTAAATACGGATGCTTTAATGAAAATAAAAACATCTTAGTAAAAACCTTCAAGCGGAACGTTTACAGTAAGTAAAATATGCACCTTAAGTAAGTAGTAATTACTTACCTAGAAATACCTAGGTTGCATAACATTCCTAAGCAATTCCTTTCTGTAATTAAAATATAGTTACATATTGTTACGAGGTGGATAAGACTGCAGTCACTCGTACAGGATAAAATCTGTACTCGGAATGCCTTTAATGTTGAACTGTCTTCTTATTCCTCCCTATTTTGCGGCCTAGGTATTAATGTCGTGAAAACGACTGAAAATGTTTCGATTGTTTCTTTTGTGTGTCGAACGATAACGATATGTAACCATATCTATTAGCAAATACAACCGCGATTAGATTCCTTTGTTCATTCATGGTTCATAATGTCAGCTATTCTGACGTTCATTGCTGGAGAATGGTCTCTCCAAAGTTCGCCGCGACTTCCTCTACTAATGTACACCCGCCGCAGTCTGACAGAATTTGAAATTATTTGAAACGAATAAAAGAGAAAATAAACATGGGAATCTAATAAAAGATATCGTCCAAATATAAAGAAAAAAGAACTATTACAATTTCAAGACTTATTAATTATTATCATGGTTGCCATTGTCAGAAAGAAATATAATATATGTTGTACTGAACGTGCGTTACGTTCAGTACCAGCTTTCAAATAAAAAAAAACTGTGGTAACAAACATAAAAAAACATACAGGCTCCTCCTTTTTCGAAATCGGTTAAAAAGTTATAATAACGACGATGCAGTCAACCTAAATACCAAACGGATTTTTTCCCTTTCGTTGTAAATATTTTGACATTGCCGATAATAACACGCATATTATGAGGAACGTAATTACGTGAACCTTTTACTTTTTCGACGACTGCTAAAAACATAAGTGATAAGCGAAGGTCCTAACCCGTTTCACGCACGACCAATGATTCAGAAAAAAGGTACAAATTACGGTATTTGTCTTACTGTCGGTTCCAATGAAACCTCAAATTACGGACACTTTGAAAATCACGTAACTTACAGTCGCGGGTAAGGCGCGTTCACATTTTTTACACTTGAAAAAATCGTTAATAAGTCGTAACTTGTCTCACCGATATTGTTGAGTGGAAAAAATCCCCAAATGGAGTTCTGTTAAACACAGAGATTTCAGACCTATTCAACGAGTTGCATGCGCTTGCACATTGAACGAAAAAGGGAAATTATTCAAGTAGCCGACGTCTTAATAACCCAAAAAATACAGATTTTTCCCAGAAACAATGTACTCAATTAAGAAATTATAACCATAAATCAACACAATGATTACGTAGTATCATAATGTAGGTAATAACAAAAAAAACTTACCTCATCTTGCAGAGTTTTATGCAGCCCTTCTCGAGTGAACCGTTCGCCGCCTTGTTTCAAAATGGCCGAGCATTGCTTCAGCAAGCAAACTCTCAACCTCTCCTTAGCACTTTCTTCTTCCATGATGGACTTCCGATGGCCAGTTCTCGGTACACCAAGAAGGTTTTCTCCATTTTGCTTATCATAGACAAACTCTTTGCTGGTGTCCGTTTTTACACCTTCGCAACCCTCGATGTTTATTTCGACGCCTCCATTTTTAGATTTTGGTTCATCAAGTGAGTTTTTCACTGTGAACTCATTAACTTCTTCTAGTTCATTTGAGTCTTTTTTTGTGCAATCACTTTGTTCGTTGTTTTTATTTATTTGTCCGTTTTGGTTAGACATTTTTGCAGTGTTAGTTATTGTACATTATCGTTATATCTATTGATGAGAATATGCAACGTTATAAACTTTCTTCTTAGTATTTTAGTATCATCATTTACTATTCGCTTGTGTTTAATTCCCTACAATTTGCGTGAGAGTGAAAGTCATTTGTAAGTCGGGTATCTACTAAAGGCCATTTTGGAACCTGTTTATTTTTATTTCGGTTTTTTTTATTACCCTAATCGATTTTTGATCAAAAGCTCGATTTATCATTGTACAAGGTGGTAAAGTGGTATTTTGTAATAACTCGTATATGTGAATGTGTGTACCTACATTTTATATGTAATTCAGTATCACATTATTGTCGTGATGAATGCATTCGGCACTTGCTTCACTTGCAGCCCGCAGCGGATTCGAAAAATCTCAGGACATTGTGTCGAAATTATACTTATTTTTTTTTACAAAAAAAAACTTCACGCCCCAAAATATGTGATACTTTCACTTGGCAAACACTGGCCACGTTATACTACGTTTTATTGAATTGATCTTAAGTATGCATAGTACCTATGTTTCCTAGGATCCTTATACACACATTAAAAGTGTCTAGGGATCGAGTATATTTTAGAAGATTGCAATCAAGAATATATTTTACAAAAACTGAATTCATTCATAATTTCTTCAAAATGTGGTGATAAGTCAGTGATACAGGCATGGAGAATTAGGTAGGAGACCAATCCAGAAGATTAGATTTGATTTAAATAAAGTAGATTTTTTTAGAGCTAAAAATGTTCTTGATCCCTAGACACTTTTGATGTGTGTAGTTAGTAGCCTATAGTTATAGTTTTATAGTTGAGTACCTGGAAGAAATGGTTTTGAGCGAAATAATCGCCTTTTCATCAATTCTTCGGACTTCGGACCCTACATACACAGACACCCTGCTTAATAGTATAATTCGCGAAAATTTGGGCGAATAGTTGAATGTTCGTCAATCTTCCACGCAAACACTTACGATTACAGCAATACATCGGAATAACAGGTAGGTAGTCGTAAATTGCGATCTAAGGAATAAACGGGGTAGACAAACGAACATTATGCTGTCCTTAGCAGTAAATAAATGCTCTTTCTTTCTTTCTTTCTTCTTTCTTATTATTGGGCGGTGAGCTCACTCATCTAATAGCGATAGGTTAACCTTTATCATCAGCCACATTACGTCCACTGCTGGACGAGGGCCTCCCCCGATGATTTCCATAATTTGGCAATCGCAGTGGAGTCGTGGTTTAACTCGCAGGGAGCGCTGCAGCCTGTCCTCTGTAGAGATCCCTCGGTCGTCTCGCACAGACCCACACGCCGGGAATAGTTGGACTGGGGTACACATGTATTCTATTCGCCGTCACCACACGGCGTTGGTAACACTTAATATGAATTTCTAGAACAATTGGCTTGACTGACGTGACAACGGCAAACATTGCAAGTACCCTCGCTTGCGGAACGGGACAATGACGTCATCTTTTCGTCATCGTCAGTTTTTCGTGCATGCAGCGTAGTATCGAGTTATTAAACGTTATCACGTCAAAAAATTCATCGAAAGTGGTAGTAATTAATAGCAAAGTGTTCTTTCTACATAATTTTGTCACGAAACGGTTTGGCAATGCCTACACATCCTATATTAATTGAGCAACAACGGAGGCGTATCAAAATAGGTTTCGTAAAAGCATATTTCATAACACAGACTTGTTACAAGTACTTAACTGTATACATCCGTTTACTGTACAGATATTAGCCGTCGTATTACAGAGGTATGCAGGCTTTGATTAGGTGTGTATATTCTTGGTATTTAATAATTAAACTAGGATATTTCTTGCATTCTTTTATCGCGCTTTTCTAGTTTTCCTTTATTGGCTTTGGACCTTAACTCTTTAACAGGCAGAAGGTTTGTCTGAAATTAATTGATTTTAGACTTTATTTTAACGGACTAATGTTCAAATTTAGGTGGTATCTATATTCCCTCTGCCAGGTTAAGGGTTAAGTAGTAGTGTTACTAACATTACGCCGGTGCCATACAGAGTGTAAAACGACCCCAGGCAATGGTCTTAGAAACGTTGTTGGGCTCGCACGAACAACTTTTACATGGCAAGAATGCAAGGAATAGAAGAAAAAAAATTTTTCGTCTCCATATAAAATGATTTTTTTTTTGCCTCGGGAAAATACTTTTTGTATGGGAATGAATTCTTTTCTTTCCTCGCATTGTCGTCGTTGTAAAAGTTGTTCATATTGACGAGTCGAACAACGTTTCAAATACCATTGCTCGGTGTACTTTTACATTCGGTATTAGACAAGAGCGTCTGAAGACATAATAATAATAATAATAATAATCGTTTATTTGC
>SJJU01037257.1:0-10903 GCA_012932125.1 Conopomorpha cramerella | reverse complement strand
TTTACCCGCTTTTCTGTTGATTTTTTTCCTGAATTTTCTTTGCTATAAACCTCACGGAACCCGAGACCTTTCCAACGAATGCAAAACCGTGGAAATCGGTTCGTGCGTTCTGGAGTTATAGCGTCAGGAAGGAAAACACGACTTATTTTTATATAGTAGATAAACAAACACAACACACACATAATAATTAACAATAAAATAATTTAAAATAAACAAGTTACCACAGTGATGCATTCTGCGGTTGTTCACGCAAATGAGCTTCCGGCTCAGCATGATGCCACAGTGTCCTGTGACATGAACTGATATTCTGTCTTCACTCTGAGAGAGAGGGCCATCCAAAGGTACATAAATATTATAATAATAACTAGACTACTATATTAATGCATACTTGTAGGAGAAAAAGAAATAGATGCAAATATATACATAGGTACAAGCTTCAATCAATAAATAATATTAAACTTTACATAGATATTATCTATACTATTATTATAAAGCTGAAGAGTTTGTTTTTTTGTTTGTTTGCACGCGCTAATCTCAGGAACTACTGGATCGAATTGAAAAATTATGTTTTGTGTTGAATAGACCATTTATCGAGGAAGGCTTTAGGCTATATAACATCACGCTGTAACTATTAAGAGCGAAGAAATAATAGAAAATGTGACAAAAACGGGTAAAAAATTTCATCCTTGAGGGCTTCCGTTGCGTGCGCTGCGAAAACGGTTCAAGATAGAAAATATATGTATGAAAGAATTATTCCTCTTGAAAGGATCTAAAAAAATGTCCGCGGCAGTATATGTCTATCTTTTAAGATTAACTTACTAGAACCGTTTTTATGGTAATCAAATTTGGTCGAAATTAATGCACTATTTGTTATCTCTATTATATGAAAATGAATTGATGTTCGTTAGTCTCGCTAAAACTCGAGAACGGCTGGATCGATTTGGCTAATTACAAGTTGAAGTCCAGGGAAGGTTTAAAAGTTGTATTTCTTCCAATTGGTGCAACGGCAAAACAAATGTTTGCAGGGGACAGCTTGTACTACATAAAAGGTATAAAAGAAATAGATACATAGGTACTTAAATAATGCAGCGATGAAATTTGTGTAGTGTATGGAGTAGTGTATCACAGATGAGTATGTTTACTAAAGACGTCAAAACAATGAAGAGTTTCTTCTTTAGTACATAAGATACTCAATACTCAATATCTTTATTGCATAGCGCATAGTACATCCCAGGGTACTGCAAGTACGCAGTGTCAGTTGGTCACCCTATCTGCGTGTCCCTACGGAACAGGAGAGAAGGTTTGTCGGTTTCGAGGTGGTGGTGGACCGACACTAGATTACAGTGTATGCCTTGGATGTTGATGAGATGCACTTTGAGGCAGATGGCGTGCATCTGCTGTACAACATTCCTTTCCCTGTTCCTTTTCATTTTGATTTTGATGTTTTGAATCTGAAGGCCATTGTATCACCTCGGTTCACAGACCAAAGCAATTTAATCTTTGTTATCGCGGCATAAAATGCATAATATTTTGTGTTCGAAGCTTAGCTAGGAACTACTCGTCAATGAGAGGTTTTCTGATAGCTTCAAATATGTTAAAAGTAGTTCCATAACATCTCACAGATGGCGCTAATCAGACATGATCTTAAGGAGAAACTCATTGTAGAATTGTCAACCAAAAATAAAAATATGAAAAGCAAGGTCCTGTCTAGGTAGTGCCATCTATTGACATTTCTTAGAACTGTAATAAGCCACCTGTCAGAAAACCTCCCCATGAATTTGAACTTTTTCTATTTATCCACCAAAAACATCTAGACTTGCAATCCTAAACTGACGTTTAGAATAAAACGAGACAACAATATGAAAAACATGCAGGAGTGAAAGAGTAATACTGTTCCTTACTGGATATCAGGGTAAATCTGGATTCAAACTGTCAAATTAGTAGTAAAAGAGACAGTTTGGATCCAGAAGTACATCGATACCTCGAGGTAGAAAGGTCGTATAAACCATATCATCAACTTACCATTATATAGACCAATCGATAGAGCGGAAAATTCTGCATAAGCCAGCATTCATAACTCAATTTGGCTTTTACGACCTTTCTACCCCGAAGTATCGACATCATCTTGCATATATTTTGGTGGAAAAGAGACAAAGTGAAGGTGGTACCGGGCTTGCAGTCTAGTTGTGTTTGGTCTGAGAGTCAAAACACTTGAAGCTGTCAAATATTTTACTAACGTCAAAAAAATCCCATATGACAGTTGTTTGACACCCAACTGGCATATTGTGTCCCGAGATGGGTGCGAATTAGCCTGACAGTGACAAGTAATCAGCGTGGAGTAACCTCGCGATTTTCGATCTTATCATATTCTAATGTTAGAAGGAAAATCGACTTATTGATCATTTGGTTCGACTGTACAAATATCATGCACTAGTGGACGCTCCGCGATTTCATTCGCGTAATTTCAGTTCTTCATACAAACTATAACGCCCTCTATATAGCGACGCGACCAACAGGATCGGGGTAAAAAGTATCCTATGTCCGTCTCCCGGTTCTAAG
The DNA here is from genome assembly GCA_012932125.1 of Conopomorpha cramerella. Taxonomy (NCBI): domain Eukaryota; kingdom Metazoa; phylum Arthropoda; class Insecta; order Lepidoptera; family Gracillariidae; genus Conopomorpha; species Conopomorpha cramerella. The sequence continues at coordinate 8,344 of SJJU01037257.1, read as the reverse complement.
CTACCTCCCCACCAATTTTCAACCAAATCGTTTCTGCCGTTCTTGAGTTATAAATGGAGTAACTAACACGACTTTCTTTTGTATATATAGATTAATACAAACCTTCCTGTGGAATCACTCTGTTTATTAAAAATTACCCGCATTAGAATCCGTTGCGTAATTTTATAGATAAAAGCATACATAGGTACAGATAGCGGAAAGCAACTTAGTTTTAAACTATTTAGTTATGGGTAAAACTTCCGAACACACAACTAATCGGTTAAGTCATTACATAGTATAAAACAAAGTCGCCTACCGCTGTCTGTCCCTATGTGTGCTTAGGTCTTTAAAATTACGCAACGGATTTTAATGCGGTTTTCTTTAGAAGATAGAGTGATTCTTGAGGAACGTTTATAAGTATGTGGGTTAGCCGATGCAGGTAAACACTTTTGGATCGTTTATGTACAATATATTCACAAATAAGTAATTTACAGACATTAAATAAAATCAGAAAAGGATGGACAGCACAAATACAAAAGAACAGATAGTCAAGGAGAATGCCAGATGAGTGTTGATTTTTACACTAATGGTTGTCATGGAGATGAAGTACGAATTTGTATGTGGAATGGAATATGTACAGTCATGGACATGAAAAGGTACAGTCAAAGAATTCGCCACAAGTACAATACATGCACGTAATAATAGAAAATAAACACTTTTATAATGTAAATATAGGCAAAACAACGTTTTCAGGATCAGCTAGTTTTCATTAAAGCGTTGTATCGAATGCGGGAATCAAACCCGCAACCGTCATCCTAGAGGCAGGTCTGACCACTATGTAACTCAGCAGGGTTTAACAACCCAAGTTTCCTTTTTAATGTTTTTTTATTGTATTTTGTTTTTTGATATTGCTCTTTGCATCTTTATCGCTAAGAAAAACAAAATTATGCTTAATCCAATGGTGTTATGTACAATTTAATCCATGAATTTGTGTATCTAAGACCCACATATAAGCTTAGATGTAATCTGGTAATAACTGCTAATTAAAGATAATCTCATCAGGTCCATCTCTCATAGAGATTAATGTATTTTATTTTGCTTTTGCTGTTTAATACATAAATATATAGGTATATACCGGGTGACTTCGGGGTCATCATCCGGAACAACATTTTCTAACACAGAAAATTATAGCTATTCCACCAGTATAGTTGTTTTTGTAACTGAGATATTTTAACCCTTTACTAGGCAAAGGGAATGTAGATGCCACTTAACTTTGAACCTTAGTCCATTGAAATACGGTCTAAAGTCAATGAATCTCATACAAACCTTCTGCCTGTTAAAGGGTTGAACTTGCTTAAATAATTCGTTTTTATCCAATACTAGCGCACGCTCTCATTACCAGATTTATTTTTAACTAGTGGACTGACGAGTTACGACAATGCTGGGAAATTTGAAATAAATTATTTTCGTCTCGATTGACAAACATATTGTGGACTGTCGAGTACACTAGTTAAAAATAATTCTGTTTTGTATCGACGTTATCCTGTCTTAACTATTAATATGAATATCTAGGGTGGCCTGTGCCCAGCAGTGGATGTCATTTTTTCTTTCATAAGAACCTTCTGCTGTAAATAAGCACAACAAAGAAATAATTAGCAAAATCGGTCCACCCGTTCCGGAGTTATGGAATGACAACGTAAAGTGGCTTTGATTTTTATATATAAGACTAGCTTTTGCCCGCGACTTCGTCCGCGTGGTGAGACTTTTATAAAGAGAGATCTTTTTCTATGTTGTAGAAAAGTTTAAAGTTCTTATTTCTTTAAATAAACATTTTTAATTTTAATTTATTTTGACGACCGTCTGTGGTCCAGTTGGTCGGATACTTGACTTGCAATCGTGAGGTCGCGGGTTCGAGTTCGGCTACTGGACGTGCACCAACTGGGACTCTTTTTCAGAGCCTATGTACGCAACGTGTGAAAGTAAAAGTTTGACCACATGAAAACCAAAAACTGACCAATTTTGACTAAAACGGTTTGCGTCCACTTTCATAGTGCGTACCCCCAGGATGTGGAACGACTTGCCGGAGTCTGTTTCCTGCGCAGTATAGTTTGAAGGTCTTCAAGTCGCGGGTGAATACGTACCTAATGAACAAGTGTGCTCCATCGTAGACCACATCGCTGCTTAACATCAGGCAGGATGGTGGTCAAACGCTTGTTCATAGTGCTTAAAAAAAAATGCGAGTCCAGAGTTCCAGGGTCAAAATTAACACAAAAAAACTTTTGGTTTATTGGGACCCGATATTTTTTAATTGTATTCTTGTCAGTATTTGTTGTTACAACGACAAAAGATTTATATATATTTTCTGTGAATATTAACAAACATTTATCAAGTGTCTGAAAATGTCCAACTTTCACGTTTCATAAGATACAGCCTCATCTGTTGAAACGTTCATAAAATCACAATTTTTGTATGGAAGCCTTGTCTATCATAATTTTATTTTGAGTATTTGTTGTTGTTGTAGCGGATACAGAAAAACATCACCTATCAAAATTTAAACTGCCTATCTATCAGTGTTGATGAGATAAAGCCTTGTTACAGACGGACAGATAGCGAAGTTTCAGTAATGGTCCCGGAATCCTAAAAAGAGTAGCATGGATGGCTCGGTTGGTGGTGCAATCGGAATAAGAGATACCCAGACAATTAAATGTTTTTAGGAAACATAAATGTATAAACAACGCTTCTGGTCGTTCTGGAGGGTTGCACGAATGACCAGACTGGATGGCGAACTTACGCGGGAGCACGCCCCATATAACTGACCATGGGAGCAGCAGGGTTGTGGCAAATCAACTCCTGCTAGCGCTTGTGTTTGATCCTGCGCCTTTCTTTCTTATCTCACGTATACATCATAAAAGAACCCCTGTGAAAAAAATCAGCCTTCTAGGTTCTTAATTGTTCGGGCTGGGTGATGATGAGTCAGTGATGAACGAATATGAATATAGAAAATGAACGTCCCTGTTCCTCCACGTTTAGGACATAAGTAGGTAAACACATCATGCACAGACACAGCGCAATTTTAAATAGAATTCACGTATTTCAGTATTTTTGTCGGTGTGTGTCGATGGTGTCGAATAATGAATGCTGCCTTAAAAATACGTTTTTTCTCGGAGAAAATACAATGAAAAACTACATAACAATTACTCTGAATATGGCGCTAGTACAGTGTCTTTTCATGGAAATTATATTTTGTATTCCCATGAAGCTGTACATTTATAAGTTAAGATATTTTGTTACCTGGAAGAAATCGCTATGAGCGATAAGGTCGCCTTTTGCAATTATTCCATTGTATTTTTTTTACATTCGTAAAGTACAGTGTGCAATAAAGAGTATATTATTCATTCATTCATTATATTACAAAATTTAAAGCCTTTAACTCGCGGTATTCTTTTACGCCCACTATTCCCGTTACGATTGGAATTTTGGAAAATCTAGATATTTCAAGCATCAGATTAAGATTTTTTCATCAATTTTTTTCCCACCAAATCCTGGTCCGTACGAATTTCTCAAAATACAGCCATAACTTAACTTCATATTTACTAAAACTATTTTGCTAACTGTCATTCCTAAGAGAAGGTACCTGCATCGCTAATTTCAATAATTTATCTTACGCGGTTTATTTTTTTCATACAGAAGTTTTCTCCCGCAAACTACCGTTCCCGTGGGAATTTTCCAATATCGTGTTGAAACTAAGCTTTACTTTTATTAAGGTATCTTCATTCAAAATTTCAAGCGTACAATTTGAGCGGTTTAGATTTTTCATTCAAAAGGATTTTCACTATGATAGGTATTCTCGTTTCCGTGGTAATTTCGGGAATACCTATCATAGTGCACCCCTACGATATCTAAAGTCCTTTTCAAATTTTAAATATACATATATTACTTTGGCCTTTTGCCTTTTTCAACGTTTAGCCGTTTGCGCTGAGCGTAAAGCTCAATCAGTTTCTCCCTTTACAAAAAATTATACATACATCCCTGTACCTCCATAGACGTACATCATAACAATCCACACACAAACACATCACGAGCGTTGCGTTGCGTACATAGGCTCTGAAAAAGAGTCCCAATGGTACACGTCCAGTAGCCGGACTCGAACCCGTGACCTCCCGATTACAAGCCAAGTATCCGACCAACTGAACCACAGACCCTGATAAAATGATATTTAGGTACAAAATGCTAACTACATTATTAAGAGAGATAGGAACTTTAGTTTATTAAACAACTAATCAAAATACAATTTGGGAAGAGATATTATAATTGAAACAGGATGCACACGAGATCTACAAACACTAATCGCCTAAATGAGTAAGGTTATTGCGTCCAGTATTATTATTTTAATTTAAACTCTATGGCCAAATGGCCGCGTACTCTGTGCCATACGAACATGTGTGTTACCTACGTATTTCCGGTCGTTATAATATAGCGACAACCTACCCACATGACTAGACAGTATAACGTATACACTTTACTTTATCTCCGATCATTGTAGCAACCACCATATTTGTAACACTCTCTGCGATTGTACTGAAAGAATACAGCACCTATTCAAGAAACAGCCATTTTATTTATACTGCGAGCAATCGCCCACATCAACCCTGTTCCGGTCTTCCTGATCTTCTTTTGCCGCGAGCTACCAGCGACTTCATCGGGGCCTGAGCAGGACCGCAACAATACATGATCCGGCTCGAAGGACCGCGGCCATTTGGCCATAGAGTTTAAATTAAAATAATAATACTGGACGCAACAAAGGTATTATTATTTTTTATTCTTGGCTCTTATGTTCAGCTTTAAAGCCGACAGTTCTGCCACAAACAAAGTAGTTTTCTTCGTGTTCAAGTTGATTTATTGTCATAGTCTATTAATAAAGTCGTCAATAGTCAAAGTAGTGTCAAAAACACATTAAAACGTGAGGGTGGACCATCACATTTCAAGGCTGCGTGAAAAATTACACGGGAATAACAAATTGATCAAATAGGAGTCCTCTCCTTTACTTCTCACTATCACTACATTATTTTTCATCACCAGCACATTATTACACTAATTCCACCATATAAACACAATAATTGTAGCGAAGAATTTATTTTGAATATTCTTATATAAAAATGAATTGCTGTTCGTTTGTCTGGCTAAAACCCGAGAACGGCTGGATCGATTTGGCTAATGTTGGTCTTGAATTATTCGTGGAAGTCCAGGGAAGGTTTAAAAGTTGTATTTCTTCCAATACATGGGGTACAAATCTTCCTACGGGAAAAGAAATTTTTGGATAGCTAGTCTATTATATAAAAATCAAAGCCACTTTTCGTTGTCACGGCATAACTCCGGAACGGGTGGACCTATTTCGCTAATTCTTTCTTTGTTGTGCTTATTAATGACAGCAAGAAAGTTCTAATGAAAGAAAAAAATGACATCCTCTGCTGGGCACAGGCCACCCTAGATATTCATATTAATAGTTAAGACAGGAGAACGTCTGTCGAGTCCACTAGTGAGAAATAAAAAAGCCATTTGAATCTCATCGCTTCCCGTATAACCTCCTAAAAAAATGGTTGCCTGTAAAGTCGGTATACGGACGGTAGTTTGACATGACAACGTCAAACATTACAGTAGTAGTAGTACATTCGCTTACCAAACGGGACAATGACGTCATTCGGGACCATGCCCGGGTGACCCACAAGCCCTATTTCCCCCCTTTAGTCGCCTCTTACGACAGGCAGGGGATCCGCCGTAGCCCTATTCGTCATCCGGGTCTACAGGGCTTTGCCAGGATTTGTTATATACGTACTTAGATCTATGTATATAAAAATCAATGCCACTTTTCGTTGTAATGTTGTAACACAACAATGCCTTAACAGATTTGGCTATTTTTTTCGTGAAAGTCCAGAGTAGGTTTGTACGTAGAGAAAATGAAAAGAAAATGACATCTACTGCTGGACACAGGCCACCCTGGAGGTTATACATATTTTATTCGTTAGTTCTCGCGAGAATCTCCGGTGATTCTCGCGAGAACTCTACCGAGAATGTGGAGCGGGCTTCACAATATTTTGTTATATAGAACTCTACCGAGAACTTCTTTTGGGTACACACTCTCACAAAATTCTCAAATAGTTCTCACTTTGGTTCTCGCGCTCGATACTGACTGAAGAAACATGCGAGTGTGGAGTCAATACACGTTCTCGCCTGTTCTCATGTTCTCGCGCTCCTTTGTCTCGCGCCAAAAAACCGACAAAAAGTGGAGAACAACGCGAGAACTCGAGAAGAATACGCGAATCGGCTCCACATTCACTGTTCTCGCCTGTTTCTCGCTTTCTCGCGAGATTCTCGCGAGAATGTGGAGCGCCCATTTGTCTCGCGCCAAAAAACCGACAAAAAGTGGAGAACAACGCAAGAACGCGAGAAGAATACGCGTATCGGTTCCAGATTCACGTTTCTCGCCTGTTTCTCGCGTTCCCGCGAGATTCTCGCGAGAATGTGGAGCGCCCATTATTGTGAAAAGAATCCTTAGTAATAGCAATAAGATTGTTATTTCAACAGTGTCACATTTTGAGATGTCGCGTTGTTGCAGTCAATGAGCGATATTATCATACTGTAATAACAGTCCGAAAATCTTACGGACTTTGGCTCGGGTCCTCGTCGCGTCTTTAGTCGTAAGACGAAAGGATTACTATCGTTATCGGACAATTCTGTCTTATGTACTTAAAGTAATGAATTGGGTTTCAAGTCAAAATACTACTAAGCCAAGGTGTTTGCGATGACCCAGTTAGATGTGTCTATGTTTCAGCGTGTCTGACTCTAAAACTCGTATTCTTACTCATACACTTCCCTCAAGCACAGACCTCTTTTGAGTAGTGTTTTTCTAACTATGTTTTGTCTAAAAGAGATCTCACTTCACCTGCTGTTTGTCTATTTACGCTTGGATCTTAAAAAAATACGCAACGGGTTTTAATGTGGTTTTCTTTGATAGATATATTTTACAGAACGGTTACATATAGGTTTAGGGATACTATCTACATACATATTATAGCAGGGAAACTCTGTTAATAATATATACATATTAGCAAAATAACATTGTCTCCCGCTGTCTGTCCCTATGTATGCTGAGATCTTGAAAAATATGCAACGGATTTTGATGTGATTTTAGAGAAAGGTTACATACAGTATACATACATATAACAGAAGGGAGACACTGTCATTTTATACTAATATTATGAATGCAAAAGTAACTTTGTAATCTGTCTCCCTTTCATTTCAAAACTGCTCAACAGATTTAAATAAAATTAGTTGTACATTTTTTGCGCACAGAATTTATTTAATTTTCTAGAGCCTGAGAAACGAAATAGGTTGATTTTTAATCCAGTTTTTCAGTTTGCCAGTTCAGCTAGTAAATTATAGAAGTGTAATTCTAGGAATATGTTAGTATTGTGCTTTGCTCTGGATGTGACGTCTATGTGTTTATTAGTATTTAAAGTATTTACGTAGTTCTTTTATTCTTACACATATAGGGTATAATTATCTGCTAACACTAAGGTAAAATTTGTAAGGTATTGATGCAATTTTAACACATTTTCACAGCCCCTTTGTATACGACCTCTATAATAATAAAATTGTTATGATAGTTAAGTAGAATCCTGACGTCATACACGCGCTTTAGAATGGAACAAGGCTACAAATCATTTGCTTCATTTTGTTACCTATAAGCCTTAGTCTACTGCTTGACGTAGGCCCATAAGGGAGTAGTGGATGTCAAAGTCATTTTTTTAATGTGACGGACTAATTTGACATTCGTATGCGTGCAATATGATGATTTATTCCTATGTAAGTTAAACTGAAAATTGAATACCAACATGTAAAGATTGTCATCTCTAACTTGATTGCAGCAGAGCGCTATTTTTTAATTCGAAGGACAAATTTGACAGTTTCTATCCGTACAATATGATCCTTTATTTCTAAGTAAACACATTTTCAATTGCTGCTTTAGGAGAGGTATTTTTCCTAGTTCACTAAAACAGGCAGTTGTAGTGCCAATATACAAGTCTGGTGATGGAGACAGTGTCAATAACTTCAGGCCTATATCGATACTACCAGCTATATCTAAACTGTTAGAAAAGGCGCTAAACTCAAGGCTTATGGGATTTTTTGAGAGGTACAATTTGTTATCTAAATTTCAGTTTGGTTTCCGAAAAGGAAAATCTACTTCTCAGGCAGTTTTGGAATTAACTTCATTTATCTCTGAACAATTAGATAGCCATAACAAATCTATTGGTGTATTTCTGGATCTGGCCAAAGCTTTTGACACTGTCTCCACTCCTTTACTTCT
>SJJU01037253.1:0-10198 GCA_012932125.1 Conopomorpha cramerella | reverse complement strand
CACTTGGTCGCCGCAAATCTAAAACTACCCCGAAATGACGCCGTCCGATGTAGGGGCGCAGGAAGATAGCCCTTTGCCCTTAGACGGTCTCTTGCAGACCGCCCTATTTAGTTCCACAGATACAACGGCTGCATTTTGTGGATAACGTCGAATAGAAGCAATGCCAAATGTAGTTTTCGACGTTCTTCCATATTTAGTAGATTTGCGGTGCTCAAGTATGGGGTGACATGGGAACGTGGAGGTATCCTAAAGCAAAAACGAGCACATGCGTTTTGCACTCGTTGTATGAGCTTTTTAGATCTACCAAGAATACGTCCTCCATAGACGACATCACAATAATTTAACCGTGACAATATTAGCGATTCACACAGTGTGACACGCAAATCGACACTGAGGTAATCGCGCACATTGTACAGTACTTTGAGGCGGTAGAAGCAGTTACTCACAACATTCACGATGTGTTTCTCAAAACGTAATTCGCTGTCCATAAGCACACCGAGGTTCCTTGCTTCTGATACCATGTCTATTGCTTGTCCCCCGACGACTATATTATTGGAAGTCATAGTCTCGATAGCTGTTCGGATTTGGGATTTGGTTCCTAGGATCATGAATTTGGTTTTACTAGGGTTCAGAACGAGGCAATTCCTATCAGACCATGCAACTATACGTTCCAGCTCCAAGTTAAGATGCATCACTGTCGTAGGTAATTGTGATGGAATACTGGAAGAGTAAAGCTGCACATCGTCGGCATACAGGTGGTAACTACTATTTTTAATGACACTAGTTATATCTGCGCTGTACAAAATGTACAGCAAAGGTCCCAGTATGGATCCTTGTGGGACACCACGGTTTACAGGTCGTGCATTTGACATTTTACAGGTACCACTGAACCCCTGTATGCATGTGATTTGTGACCGGCCTGACAGATAACTGTCGAACCACTGAACCGCAGCTACGCCAAACCCGTAGAAGGACATCTTAGATAACAGTAGGGGGATACTCAAACAATCGAAAGCCCGGGAATAATCTAGAAGTACCAGGATAGAGCATTTACCATTATCTTGCGCAGCTATCATATTATCAGTGACGTCAATGAGGACACTGGATGTGCTCCTATTTTTCCGGAAACCAGATTGAAATTCAGGTAACAACTGATTCATTTCCAGGTATTTCGAAAGCTGATTGTATACCACCCTCTCTATAATCTTCGACAAGCAGGGAAGGATACTGATAGGTCGCAGGTCATTATAATGGATTGGGCAAGGCTTTTTGGGAATAGGGCTGACCTTAGCAATCTTCCATTCGGTCGGAAATGTCTTCGTCTTAATGCTAACATTAACAAGTTTGGTCAGTATCCCTATTGTCATCGGTAATGTTAGCAGTAACATGTCAGCAGTAATGAAGTCCATGCCCTGGGCATTTGTTTTAATAGCGGTTAATATTTTGGACACTTCATTATCGGTCACCGCTTCAATAACAAAATGCCCTGCATTTCTGTGTCTATTAAACTCAAAGTAGGTCATGTCAGAAATAGTCGAGTTGTCTTTCCCCGGAACATCCAGAAAATGTTCATTCATTGTATCGGCGTCAGAGAGAGAAGCTGGGAGTGAGGTCACACTATTTTGCGGGATAACAGAGCGTTTTAAATTTTTCCATAGTGCCTTAGGGTCACAGTTAAACTTGCGAATTTGCTCGTTGAAAAACGCCTGCTTCTCGGTATGAAGTGCTGCAACTACCATGCGCTTGAGGTCCAAGTAATATTGTTTGTGCTGTTCACACTTTGTCCGCTTGTACCTTTGGTGCGCTTCATCTCGATGGCGCATCATCAACCTCACAGTATCGGTAAGCCACGGTTGCGGGAACTCCCTGACAACAATAGTTTTAGTCGGTGCGTGCTTGTCATATAGTATTGTCAAATAGCAAGTAAGTATGTGTACAATGTCATTAACGTCAGGTATTGTAATTATTCTGTCCCAGTCAATGGAGTTTAGGTCATTTGTAAATGAGTCCAGGTCGATATCCTTCAGTGGTCTATATGTTATGCGCCGCGGCTCAATTTTCTTTTTCAAGACGTCTAATTGAACCGTAACAAACGCATGCGCACCCAGGTCAGGTATATGTTTTACGTCAATGTTGCGTACTCGTGCATTTGAACAGACAAGGTCAATCAAGGTCTCGCTATGGCTGGTAAAATGTGTCGGCTCTGTCACTATTTGATTCAGGTTCACCGATTGTAGAAAGTCTGCGAGGTAATGTCTGTGTGTTTGGTCATGGTAGTCAATGTTAAAGTCACCTAGTAGTAGTAGTTGGTCATAGTTTCTAAACGATGTAACAGTCTCGGTGATCGCATCAAAAAACACATCGGGATTTAACCATGGCGGGCGATAAGCAGTACCAATCACAATAATCTTACCCTTTTGATTTAGACGCAACCACATCTGCTCGACGCTAGGCGAGGGCGGGTGAGGGCAGGTGCGCGCACTAGTGCCTTGCCGAATGTAGAAGCCTACACCGCCGCCGCGCGAGCGCAACGCGGGCGGGCGCGGCACATGACGCAGTCTGTACCCAGCCACGGTAGGGGCACGACCTTCTTCGCCCTCTCGCAACCATGTCTCGTTAATAGCAACGATGTCCGTGTTTGAGTTTAGTATACAAGCAATAAGCTCATCATGTCTAGTTCCTAGAGAGCCGGCATTAAAAAGGCTAACACTCAATGACTGTGCTTTAATCATCTTACGACTGTGATGATATTCAACGGTGGAACATTATGGTATGAGATATGCCTGTATTGTAAATGGTAAGTTCTTTCATAAATCCCATGTGTTTGTGTGTTATACATAAATAGTTTATTACAAATTACTTTGCGAATACTATATATTTTACACACATATTGGTATGAATAAATGATAATAGTTAATACATATGGCAGAGTGGATGGGAAGAAAATATAAATAATATAAAAAATATAAATAATATGTTGATAGATAATTATACCATACTGTTTGTGTTTGGGGCAGGCATCTCCAGACCCGCAGCGACGATGACGCCTGGCATAGCCGGGAACAGCGCATGAGCCAGCTGCCGAAAACACTGAGACAAAAGCACTGATAAACATTAAAGCAAAATTAGAATCATTATAGCGACAAAAAACAAATAGAAGAAATAAACAAGAAAAAAACAAGCAATTAATATACAATAATAAAAAATAATTATTCCGCAACACTACCACCAACAGGGGGCACCTCAAAAATATGCAGATCCGCATCGCCGCGAATCCTGTGTGCTCTCATACCGTCCGCCTTACGCGCATATATCCGACCCTCGCGAGTCCACACATACCGCCATCCGGAGCTCCGTCCGGCCTCTCTCGCACGCTGAAACATTTGTCGGTTCAACCTGGTCAGGCGCTCGTTAAGGTAGAACCTCACTGGGTTCCCGCCGATATCGAGGCCCGAGGTATCAGCACCCCGTCTCACCCTCGCCTGCTGCAGGAGCTGCGCCCGCGTGGCCCGGCGCGCCAGCCGCACCACCAACGGCCGCGGCCGCGCGCCATCCGCCGCCGCTGAGTTGCGCCGCGGGCCCACCCGCTCCGCACTGACGATGTCGCGCTCGTCCAGCTTCACGCCCAGCTTGGACGCGATGAGGGTTACAATATGGACGGAGTTCTCACCACCGTCCTCGGGCACGTTGGAGATCTGCACATCATTGCAAATGAAAATAACCCAGAAATAGCGACCAACGAATTAATAACTGTCTTGCAAACTGCTATCTCGCGTAACTCCTCAACTGTAGCTATTAAAAAGAAAGATATTATTTTAAAACCCTGGATTACACCAGGTTTACTCAGATGCATAAAACATAGAGATCGGCTGTATAAAAATCTTAAAGCAGACCCTGACAATAACACAAATAAGCTAATCTACACTAGGTACCGCAACTTTTGTGGCAAATTACTAAAGCGGGTAAAGAGGCAATTTGAATCGGCCGAGCTAGAGAGTTCAAATGGTAATTTGAAGCAGCTGTGGAATACAATTAAACGAGTGACGAACACCACAAAACCCAACAACATTCCAACTCAATTACTATCACCGGGCTCTCCACATCAATCGTGTAACGAGGTAAATAAATTCTTCACTAATATAGCCAAAGAACTGTCCGAAGCCATAACTTATAATCCATCACATAATATTTCTTCTATACCACCTCCCCAAATCATTACTCACTCCTTTACACTCCTTTCAACTAACACGGAGGAGGTTATATCTGCAATTCACCAACTTAAACCTCTCGCTGCAACTGGTTGGGACGGGATTTCTCCAATAATCTGGAAAAGATATGCAAAAATCCTAGCCCCATTTCTTTCTCATATCTTTAACCTATGCCTCAACGACTCCACCGTCCCCTCCTCATTTAAAAGAGCCGTAATCCATCCGATCTTTAAAAAAGGCGACAAGTCCTCTCCCACTAATTACCGCCCCATTGCCATTCTTTCTTCCATATCAAAAATTTTTGAGCGGATACTTAATCAAAGAATTATTAATTATTTAGAAAAATTCAAAATTCTCTCTACTAATCAATTTGGCTTTAGAAAACGCAAATCCACTATAAACGCAAGTACACAGCTTCTAAATCAAATTGTTCAAAGCCTTAATGACCGGAAAAAGGCTCTGGCTATCTTTATCGACCTTGCGAAAGCATTCGACACGGTCCCTTTTTCTATCCTTCTACAAAAGCTTGAGAATGTCGGTATAAGGGGTCCACAGCTTAAACTTCTCGAGTCTTACGTCACAGGTCGAACTCAGGTTGTGAAGATTGGAAAATATTGTAGTGATCCTATGCCCATAACTCACGGAGTTCCTCAAGGGAGTATTCTAGGTCCTACTCTATTCCTGATTTTCATCAACGACCTCTGCAACATAAAACTAATAAATGGCTCTATAACTACTTATGCTGATGACACTGCGCTTTTTTTCCGCGCCAGTACTTGGCATGAATTAGAGGAAACAGCTCAAAATGGCTTTAATATCATAACCAATTGGCTTCGTGCACATTCTCTTACGATCAACACTACCAAAACGAAATTTATCCCTTTTTCACTTACCGCAGGTTCACAACCAACCACCCCGATCTCTATTTTGGCCCACTCTTGCAATAATTTAACTAACTGTAAATGTCTTCCTATCGCACCAACCGATTCTGTTAGATATTTGGGCATAATTTTGGACAAGTACCTGAATTTTAAAGAACACATAACGCAACTTACTTCTAGGGTTAGAAAACTAATATTCGTATTTAAAACTTTACGCCACATCGCTAATCCCTATGTTCTCAAAAACACATACCTTGCTTTATGCCAATCTATAATCACTTATTGTATCTCTTGTTGGGGAGGCGTTTCTAAAACAACAATGAAACCTCTTGAAATCGCCCAACGAGCAGTGCTGAAGGTTGCCACTAAGCGTCCCATTTTATTTCCTACGTATACCCTCTATCAATCTTGTAATGTCTTGACCGTTCGACAAATGTTTATCCTTGAAACAATTAAACTGCAACACCGACTAACTCCTTATTCGCCTACCAATCTGCGTCGAAAAGATAGAATCTGCAAAATCCCACATCCACATTATTCCTTTACAAAACGCTATAACTATTTTCTTGGTCCGGCTCTTTATAACTTTTTCAACTCCCAACATTTTATTCATAACCTCCTGATACATGACGTTAAAAATACAATTCATTCCTCTATTTCTGTTCTCTCGTATGATGATACTGAAAACATTTTTAAACAGTTTCACCTGTAGGGCGCCTATATATGTATCTGTATCCTATACCGCACCTATATAAGTATCTATATCCCTTATTAAATTGTATCTACTGTATACCACCACTTTTATTTATTTTATGTATAACTATAGTTTATTACTCTCTACATCGCTAACAAAATTTACATTTAATCCTACACATACGCAATCACAGTGCCTCATCATTTTTATATACTGTATACGCTCATGATGAATCAACAAGCAGAGTCGTGGCTGCACCCCATCAACACAGGTTGTCCTGCAACCTACGGACGGGGGTAGTCGCTTCCACAAAGTAAATTTCAAATTGTGTATTGATTATATTTGTTATGTGTAAAATACTCTGCAAAAATACTATGTTACGATTAACTCATTAATAAAGAATTTTTTTTTTATTATTATTTTATTAAAGAATCAAACAACAGCTAACGTTCAAGCTCATAGCTTTATTAATCAGAACATATTCTTTTGCTCCCCTCACCAAAAATGTTGACTAGCAGCTGCTCTATGCGGTGGAATCAAGGGTGTCAAGTCTGCTAAATAACATTACCGCCACTCGTACTATACTCGTAGTATAATAGAACGATTATGCACATTTGGTAGTCTGCTAGCCACTAGTGTTCTAGTGAACTGCGAGTGAACTGCGAGTGCGATTATAGTACGAGTATACCACCTATTGCGTATTCTGCTCCTTACTAGTGTTATGATCGCTCTTTGGTAGAAAGCCATTTGGTATTCTGCTAAATTTTGACAGCGAGTAACTAGTATACTACTAGTGAAGTGCGAGTAAACCACTAGAGGTATTATTCGAGTTTTCACCTCAAAACTGTCGTGTCGTGTTGGTGAAGTGCCTTTCAAAAGCCCAAATATGAGTGCATTTATGCGTTGGCGTTTATATAATCTAGCTGACATTGTAAATCAGCGTCGCCGACAAAATTTGGATAGACGACGAGCCCGTAAACAAATCAGAATGGCAACGGACCCATTCTTTATTCCCGAAGCTGAATATTTGAAAACGTTTCGGCTTAACAAGTCAACTGTGAGAACGCTGGTGGACGGAACTTACGCCTTTTATTCGCAAAGAAAGAAGGAGTGATGGTATCTCCGTTACACTAAAAGTAAGATAGTTACTTACCTACTTATTCATCATTCATTGACACCCTGCAGGCAGCATATCTATTGACTGCGGCGAAGTCAAAAAGGAAGATTATGTTGTACCTATGAAAGTAACCTGTGTAATCTGTATGTTTCTAATCATGCAAAACATTTTCAGGTACTTGTAGCATTAGCGTTTTATGCCACAGGCTCGTACCAGACGCTAGTTGGCCAAAACTCGCTTCACAATGTCTCACAGACCACTGTTTCAAGGTCTGTGAGAGAAGTTACAGCAGCCCTAAATCATTCGGCCATTTACAGCAAATATATTAAATGGCCATTACAACAACAACAGCGGAATAGCCTCAAACATATGTAAGTAGATCAGTGAGATACTTACCTAATCAAATTTTGCTCCTTCCCAAAAATATATAATTGTGCTACTAATCTACCTACATAAACCAAGTAAGGTAACATATATATACCGAATTTTGTGCTGAAGTTATTTTACCTAAACATATTTCCAATGGACCTATTGATTTTCCACAGCTTTCCTACTAATGTTCTAAATAATATGATTACCTAATACCCTACCTTCTTATTTTAGATTTTATCAAAAATATGACAATACCCTGGTGCCATTGGCTGCATTGATGTCACCCATGTTGCTATCCTGCAACATGTTGTTACCTACTTACACAATGTTATAATGATTTGTAGATTTGTGATCCAGCACTACGCCTGTTGTGTATAGATGCAAGCAACCCAGGGAGTGCCCATGATTCAACAGTGTGGGCCAACCATCCATTGAGTGGTAATTTAGAAGGACTGTGCAGTAATGGGCAATGTCTGTTTTTATTAGGTAAGTACTTTTAGTAATTTTGTTTTTAATTAAGTCATGTTCATTGTCTTACTGAGGTTCCTTGACTTAGGCCATGTAAAATTATTTATTACCTACATGCATTACATAATAATATCCTGTGACAATTTTGTTTCACAGCTAGCTCAATTGAATGAGGCTCCAGCAGCACAGGGGTTCAAACCCAGACCTTCAGCAGGCCGCACTTTTCAACAGACTTTGGTGGAGAGGCAGTGGTCAGAACAAGAATAAATATACAAATAATTACCTACAAATAAAACTCAGAATAATAAGCAATAGTTTTTTTATTCCAACACTTACAAATATTCCTTTAGTCTTAATCAATTATAACTAGGTAATAAATAATACCTTTGTTCGGTTAAGGACATATTCTGTTAATGACAGATTCTGTTTACGACAGATTTTGTACAGGCAAGTTTGTAATCAGGTAGACACTTTTATTAAACTTTACTCACATAGTATAAAAATTGTCGCCATTTATTCACCGTAATCCCATAAAGAATACAATTTGATAAAGACTTGACCAGCTAGTACTTAAGAATGATATCACATAGCAGTAGTATCACATATTAGAACTCATCCACCAAGTTAACAAATAAATTGATAGTGTTTCATTACTGTCCTTCTGTACTAAACTGAAACGGTCATAAAATGTATATGACTTGAACGGAATCTAAACCGAACAAAGGAAATAACATTTCAGTCAAATCAAATAGTTTATTTCTTCATTGTTATAAGTGCTATTACATACAGGTACACAGTAGTATAACATAAAGCTTGATGAATGTCCTTAATGATTTTAAAAACAAAAGTAAACATCCCCACAACAGTCCTTCCTTGTATAAAGTTTAAATAGAGGAATCCGAAGAACTTGTATTGGGAATTCTTCTCTTTGGCGTTCTCGCACTCTACTAGGCTACGCTGAGCATCTTGAATCGTTTGATCTTGACATCGTTTTGAACTGAAAAGATAGTAAAAATTCAATAAACACAAATTTTAAAACAATGGCCTAAAGGAACCATTTTTACACAAGTCAGGTATACTCACTTGGCACTGGTGACAATTTCCATTTGATCCAGTTGCTGGGGTGTCTGAGCATCTTCTTGAAATAGGGAAAACTGTGTAAGAAACTAAGAAATCATAATATTTTGTTCAACTATAAATGTTTTTTTTTCTTTTTTGGCACTTCTGACAGTGACAACTCCCATTTTGATTGAAGAAATTAGCAAGATTGACACTTTCATCAGTTTGAAAGACGATTCTGCGTTCCACAATTTGCATTTTCAGGGTAAAATTTCGTATGTAGATATTCGATTCATATTAATGGCAACACTTACCAAACTTCTAGTATACTACGAGTATAGTAAGAGTATAGTACGAGCACGATTATACTTTTTGCTAAGAGAATACCCTTTTTATTTTCGCTCGCGCTCTACTCGTACTATAATCGCAATCGCTCTACTAGTAATGTTATTTAGCAGACTTGACACCCTGGTGAGGTTGCTGCTCGAACAAGGTGCAACGTCCTTGGTTGGTATAGCTGTGAGTGGACGACCAACCAGAAAATGTCCAGGTGTTAAAGGGGCGTCATCTGCAGGATCTGATGAGAGCGCAGTCAGCGGCCGGGAATTCAAAATAGCTTCAATTTGCGTTAAAACACTATATAGCTCTTCAAACGTTAATTTGCAATCACCCAACACTCTTACAAGATGATACTTGGTTGATTTTACTCCCGCTTCCCAAAGACCACCAAAATGTGGGGCATATGCAGGTATAAAATGGAATGCAACGTTGTCACTGGCCATTGCAGTTGTAAACGAGTCACAATTTTGTTTAAAGAACCTTCCCAAATCATTGTACGCCCCAACAAACGCAGTACCGTTGTCGGAATAGATATTCGACGGCTTTCCTCGACGAGCAATAAATCTGCGCAAGGCTAACAAGAAACAATTGCTTGTTAAATCACCCACTAGTTCCAAGTGTACACATTTTGTGGCAAGGCAAATGAAAATGGCAATGTACACTTTAACAACCCTACATCCGCGACCCTGTCGGCTAGCTGCAGCAATAGGTCCCGCATAGTCGATACCTACGTTATCGAATGGGTGCGATCCAGGTAAAACTCTAAACGAAGGTAAGTTTCCCATTAACGGCGAGACTGTTTTACCTGCTGCACGGCAGCACCTAACACAATTTCGGTATGTAGACTTTGCTAAGTTTCGACCTCCTATAGGCCAGTAAGTTTCCCTTATGGAGGCCAAAAGTGATTGTGGACCCGCGTGAAATAGCTTTAAGTGTTGAAATCTAAATAACAGCTTCGTGAATTGATGAGTGGACTGCAAAATTATTGGATGTTTCTTCTCAAAATCAAACCCAGAATTCACTAACCGTCCGCCAACACGCAAAAGCTTATTTTCATCGA